>CM066335.1:19900632-20153132 GCA_033807585.1 Hydrophis major
GGCAACTAAGACATGAAGCAAGAAAAATATGGCTTTATCGAGAGTCCTTTTGAGAGCTGACAGCATGTTTTGCATGTTGCTTGCATTCCACAAATGGGGCTTCGCTTGTTTGCGTGGCCCACTTCCTGGCACACTGCAGCCCATTGCTGTTCCACAAACTGGGAGTTGGGGACCCCTAGGCTACATAGGTTAAATGACTAAATGATGAAATAAAAACCGTGGACAAGAGCAATTGCAAACCACCTCTGTAGAACAGCCAAGAAAACTATTAAGAGTTGTACATGCAATCTCCAGAAGTCAAACTTGATTTAAGAGAGTCTGTTCATTTAGTTGATCAGTGCATTAATATTGACCTTTAGATCTCACTGAAGCTATCGACAAAATGCTTATATCCCAAGAGCAGCAGGTTCATTGGTATGCATATCTGTATGTATGTATTGGAGATGCACAGAAGATTCAAGCCCAACCTAAAACTGGATTGGGATTAATTCTGTGACTTCACAAGGTAAACCAGAATGCAGTACAGGCCATTACAAGGCTCATAGACGATTTGATGCTCCTGAACTTGCAGAATTATGTTCCTTGGAAGGAACCCTGCTGCTTTCAATTTTTGTTTCTCCAGGAAAGCATCAGGAGAGATGAGAAGAAATTGAATGACTTACTCATTGCCTTCTAATTTCATGGAACATCCAATCATTGGGTCTTAGAGGAGATCTATTGAGTTCTTCTGTGGGAATAAACTTTGGCCTGAGCTTGAGCAATGATTAATATAATGCCTTATACATTCATGCCTGTCTAAAGGTCACTAAGATAGTACAAAGAAAAGAGAACAATAAGAACAAATACAAACAAAGAGGCAGCTTAGACAACTGCAAACAAGCCTGTACTATATCTAATTATTAATCCACAATGTAATTGCTTACTATGCACAAAAATCTCAATAAAAGGAAGCACTGGGATTTTATTCTGGGCTCCCATCCCAAATACACCAGCCTGTGTCTCATTCTTTCCATGGGAGACCACCACATTCTTCATTCCTAGAGGCCATTTATTTTTGCCCCAAATAAAAATATAATACAAAAAAAGATAAAATAGTGACATCTTTAGTTGGTGATCTCTGAAAAAAATCCATGTTTCATCTAAGAACTTGGAATTATCCAAGTAATGTTGTAAGATATAAAATGCACCCAGCAAGGTGAGTTGTTTTTTGGGGGGTGGATGGGGGGTGGAATTGCAATTGATATTAATCCTACTGTACCAATATCTATAGGAATGCTTTGGAAAGCTTTTTTCTATAACTTCAATCATTAGAGTTCCACTCTCTGTATTTTCCCCCAATTCCTTCTCTGAATTTGGTTATTGCTGTATCTACAAAGAAGTACTCCTTTTAATTGATGTTGTATCATATGTGCCAGATTCTAGATGGCAGTCAGTTGTTAGGCAAAATTCTCAAGAACATCATAATTTGCAACCCTGCTCTTTCATTTGAGTAAGGATCTGGGGCTCGAAATTATCAAACTTACCCTTTTGAAGTCTGGCAGACATCTTGATGAAAACACCTTGATACTGTCCTGCTTGCAAATTTTATTCCTTTTTATTACAGTATTTCTTTTAAAGTAAGGGGGAAAAAATGGTTGTATATTTTCCATGCTAGTTGATGTTTGCACTCTCATTTTGGATTTGAGCCCAAGTCAGATTGGACAAGCTCTGATTTACACTCAGCTGAATCAGGATATTTCTCTGGACTGCTGAATGGTGCACCATTGTGGCAGCATAAAAGTATTATCATTCTGTTTGCTTCCTTTTTGGTCATCAGAAGTTCCTGAATATGTCTACTTTTGCTTGGCTGGTTAATATAAAAGTCAATGAGCATCTAGTCACAACAAATGCTAAACCATCTTTCCTGTATATAGAGATGCCACAATTACTCCTCCACGACGTACATCCTCTTGGAGTTATAACCTTTGTTACATCAATGAATGTTGCTTGATTCATGAATTTTATGTCTCCATAAACTGCAACATTGTCAAGGATGCTGAAAATGGGTGTATTTACAGCTCTAGCCATTTAAATGTAATGCATGGTCAAACAGCTAGAATACCAATCAGCTCAATTAGCATTCATGCTTCTCAATGTCTAAATACTCAGCAATGCAAAGTCTTTTTCTGGATATAGGAACTTTCAGATTTCCGTGTACCCCCAGCTGTATTCTTTACCAATTGCAAAACAATTCTTTATTAATATTATACAGAGATAGATATGAATAGAGATGGTACAGGTAGAGGTAGAGGTAGAAAGAAAGGGAGAAAGACAGACAGACAGAAAGGAAAGTTGATAGAGGTAGAGGTGGAGGTGGAGATAGAAATGTGTAGAGTATGGGAGATGATCAGGCTGAGTTGGAAGACAGGATTAAATGTGTCATCAGTTTGGAATCATTGCAAAGCCACAAGAGACTAAGTCCACACACACACACACACACACGCACGCACACACACACACACACTCTTACACAAACACACAGGATGAAATCTGTTGACTGTTACCTAGTGCCAATTTAGTTTGGAAAATTAGTTGGGTGGCAAGAGTAAACTGTTAATGCTTTTAATTCAACTCCTGTTCCTGGTTATCAATGCCTGGCATAGCAGTAAAGATGATAGAGGGATAGAGATGATAGAGATAGAGGTAAACTGATGTGTACTCATGTATATATATATATAAAAGTAAAAGTGTAAATATATGTAAAGGTAAAGGTTCCCATCACACATACATTCATCTCCGTTACAAAGCTGAAGAGCCAGCAGTGTCCGAAGACATCTCTGTGGTCATATGGCTGGCATGTCTAAACACCAAAGGTGCATGGAATGCTGTTACCTTCCCACAAAGTGGTCCCTATTTTTCTACTTGCATTTTTTACCTGCTTTTGAACTGCTAGGTTGGCAGAAGTTGGGAAAAATAACGGGAGCTCACTCCGTTATGTGGCACTAGGGATTTGAACCACTGAACTGCCAACCTTTCTGATTGACAAGCTCAGCATCTTAGCCACTGAGCTACAATGTCACTTTTCTATATATGTACCCTTATTCAGTCTCTATAATCTATGTATGAATTTGGTTCACCAAGTCACTAAAACTATTTACTCTTAGCATCAACTAGACTGGTAGTTCACTGTAGCTTTAACAAAACAAAGGATCCTTCTTGAACATTGACATGTTCTTAGAAGAGTTGGTTTTGTTTTTTTCCTATTACAAGCCTATTCCCATTATTTATTATTTCACCATGTCAGTGATTGGATGATTTTAGATGATGCTATAAGTAACTAAGGGGGGGCGGCATGTTTGTTTGTTTTTAACCTTCCCTTTGTTTTTTATAAATAACTCAAGGCAGCAAACATACACTATATTCCTTCCTCCTCTTTTCCCAAAACAACAACAACAATAAGGCAAGTTGGATTGAGAGAGAGAGGCTGGCCCAAAGTCATCCAACTGACTTTCGTGTCTAAGGTGGGACTAGAACTCACAGTTTCCTAATGATTGGCCGAGTGTCACCTGGTCAGCCTAAGGCAGGACAAGAATTTACAGTGTCCTGGTGATTATTGGCTCAAGGTCACCCAGCCAACTTTCATGCTTAAGATAGGATTATGTGTGATGAAGTATATATGTCTATACCATGAACTCTTGGCCCAAAGACTAGATTCTAGGTGATTTATAGAGGTATTTGATAAATTGCAAAACAAAAATAAAACAAAACAAAAATACCCACCACGGTTTATTACTATGTTTTGCTTTGTAAAATCACGCAATGAAGATACAAGAAAATGTAAAAATATGTTGGTTATGCAGTCGTTGCATAAAACCAGGTAAATAATGCATTACAATTGAATATACAAGATATGAAAAAGGGCAGAGGTGATCTCAGAAGGGAGACTAATGTGCAATTACTCATTAAACAGATACTTGAATATCCTCACTCACCTCAGCTTGAAACTACTTGATGAAACTGAGCAATGAAGAGCCGTTAGTAATAAAAGTATTTTTTTAAAAACAACAACAACAACACAACATTGGGCTTTTAAAAATTCTGGTGCAAATCTAATTGTAGTTGCAATAGTGGAAACCTGTCTGCCATTTCTATTAATGAGAATCTCAAAATGTTTTGAGAAGAAAACATGCATCCATTGATTTTTTCTGAAATATGTTTTTAGGAAATTATTTAATCAGCTTTTTTTTTCTTGTTAAAAATGTCAAGGAACGTATTGTTTAGATTGATAAAGCTGCTGTAGAGTGTTAGGTCACGTCAAATGAATAAAAAATCAATTGGAAGAAAGAACACGAGAAGTCTTTAGTATTTCATTGCCCAATCAATAAGGCTAGAAAATTAAAATGTCTTTGCCAAGAACTGTTTAATCTGATTTATAGGCAAATTGTGATCATCTTTGTTCCATATTTTCATCCATGAATATAGACTGTCTTCTTCTATCCATTGTTTTTCAATTATGCCAGTAACAAAACTTCTTCAAAGTGAAATGGGAACACAGTTTCAACCTAAGTATACAACTTTCAATAAAAGTTTGCACGCGGTTATCTTGAAAGGAAAGGACTGTCGTGTCCGTCGGTAAGGAGACCAGGAGGCGGTGACTAGGTTTCAGCTTTTTATTGGTCCCTGGAACCGATCTGGCTCCAAGGGAAAACTTGCAGCTTTTTATTCTCAAGTCGCGGCGGCCGCGGCCAATGGCACCGCTTTGAATCTCCCGCGATTCGTATCTGCCAATCGCGGGAGATTCTCAGCGGGCCAATCAGCATGGCTCACTAAACCAATCAGATCACCCCACGCTTTGACCAATCAAAACGCGGGGTTTTAAGAATGCAAATGAAGGTAAAGAACAAGGACTAAGTACGTGAGCAAGCTAAAATGTCTCCTGCTGCTTTGTTCTTTCGGTTGACAATCTCTTTCTATTTGGAGGAGAAGAAGGGCTGTTTGAGAATGAATCACAAGTAAACAAGTACTGGGGAATGGAATGTAGTGATGGGAAGCAGGATAACCTACACTGAAATATGGATCTCGGTATTTATGGGTGTGCACGCCTTCGAGTTAGTGTTGACTCCTGGTGACTACAAGGACAAATCTCTGTAGTTTTCTTAGTAAGATTTTGGAAGTGGTTTTCCTTTGTCTTAGAGCTGAGAGAGAGAGAGAGAGAGATTAGCCAAGGTAACCCACCTGGCTGTGTGCCTAAAGTGGGATGAGAGCTCACTGTTTCCCACTTTCTAACCATTACATCACACTAGCTCTCTATGGATCTTAGTACCTATTTACTTGCTCAACCTCCCTTTTATTAATTGTGCTTCTTTCACTTTGAGCAGAAGTTCTAACCCGTTGTGGAAAGAAATACCCATCTGGTTCAGTTCCAAGCTGGGAGAAAGGCAAAAACTGGAGACAAAATGGAGGATGATTGGAAAGATGGCTCAACTCTCCAAATCCCCAAAATCAATTGAGTGATGATTATGTGTCTTCAACTCAAGTCTTGGACATAATCCTAGCTGTATTTTCTTCATATTGACCTTCCCCTAACCTGATCTCTCAGGTCTTCTAGAGTTATACCCATCACCATTATAACTGTATCCATTCATGTTGCTACTGGTCATCCTCTTCTTCTCTTTCCTTCCAATGTTCTCAATCTGTAACACATTTTCTTCTTTTTAAGTATGAGCCGTGGTGGCGCAGTGTTAAGAGTGCAGTACTGCAGGCTACTTCTGCTGACTGCCAACTGCCTGCAATTTGGCAGTTCAATTCTCACCAGCTCAAAGTTGGCTCAGCCTTCCATCCTTCTGAGGTGGGTAAAATGAGGACCCCAAATTGTAGGTTAAACCTATAAACCACTTAGAGAGGGCTGTAAAGCACTGTAAAGAGGTATATACAGTAAGTCTAAGTACTATTGCTGTTGCTATTTTTGTACTGTTAAACTGATCTGTTTAGCAATTATATGATCTGTCTAAATTGGTGGCCAACTGGGTTAAGCATGCTGTGAAAACAGAGTCATGATGTGTCCCATAATATTTACGCCAGCACAGATGATTCTCCTTATATACTGCCTGCCAGACATGTCCTAGATTCTTGGTGAAACTTTGAGTGTTGAGTATTATGACAACAATCGCTCAAGTTGCAGAAACCCTGTTCAAATCCTGTCTGATAGAACTACCCGAGGGCCCATTTTGTCCCACCAAATGTTTATGCAAATGCTCCCTGCAGTAGTGAACATATTACATCCACTGAATATCCCCCCTCGCCCTTAATAGATCGCTTTATCGGCTTGTCATAAAAAAAATAGCCAGTTGCAAATTAGCAATGCTAACTAGTGTTCTAATAAATCTGTAGAGCAATTGCAGGGTTCAGAATTACTTTCAGAAGCATTTAATAATGACAATCTAACATATTTATCTAACATCCCCAGATAAAATAGCTAATCGTTACAGAGAATTTAAAGGCGTGATTGGCAGTCACACGAGGGAGAGATGAAGAATTCCCCCAAATATTTTCTTCTCTACCCACAAATAGCAGAATTCCAGTTGACTCTCATTTGTAGATGATTGATTTCTCGGACCGAATTTTCATTTCATTGCAAAATGCTTACAGTCCACCAGCAAAATCCTCATTTTTTTCATTGGAACAGAATGATGGAAAATGGATTCACTTTCTACCCAGAATTCAATCTCCAAATTTTACTGATCACTGTGGTCAATTTTGCATAATGCTATGCAAAAGAAGAAGAAGAAGAAGAAGAAGAAGAAGAAGAAGAAGAAGAAGAAGAAGAAGAAGAAGAAGAAGAAGAAGAAGAAGAAGAAGAAGAAGGAGAAGAAGAAGAAGAAGAAGAAGAAGAAGAAGAAGAAGAAGAAGAAGAAGAAGAAGAAGAAGAAGAAGAAGAAGAAGAAGAAGAAGAAGAAGAAGAAGAATACACCTCTGAAATTTATTTTTCTTTTCTTTGAAAGATTCAATATCAAAAGTCATTTTACTTTGGTGAGGTTAGTGTAGAGTTGGGGAAGAGAGGGAGGGAAGGAGGGAAGGGAAGGGAAGGAAGGAAGGAAGGAAGAAGGGGAAGGAAGGAATTCTTCTCTGTCTCTATTTTTGACGATTAGAATGGTCACTGTAAGCGACAGCAGGAGCTTCTTTGATATCTCATTTATATAAGCAGGTTTTATGTCTGACATTCTAAACCTGCCGGGCCGAATACATTTTTTGAGAATCCATTATTTTGTGACTGACTCTTTATTTCTCTGCATCTATAATCATAAATACCCTGCGTGGTTCTGTCTCCTTGCATCTTGACCATATGAAATATTCAGCAAGGCATGCCACTCCTCAGAAGAAGAGGAAGCACCAGCTTGGCTGCCTTCCATGCAGATAGGAGAAATATTCAAAAGCGGGCAATGTAAAAGGCCAATCTCAAATCTATCTTGATAGGTGGCAACAGGTATAGCTCTAAAATTTTAATAGACCAAGTTGATTTTGTTCGGAAAAGCCTGAGTAATACTACAGAAGATAAGTCATGCTAGGCAGGGAAACCCCCCTGTATTTTTTTTTTCCTCCTAACTTCAGTTCTCATTCAGTTTAATAAAATATAATTTGTTGCTTACATTTATTTAAAGGGAAATGGAGTTTTGATAACATTCTCATAGAAAAGAGTGTGGTGTTTTTGTGGTTAGTTAGTGAGAAGAGAGCCAAGAGGTGCTTGTATACAGGTTAATATTTTATTTATTTATTTGATTTATTTGATTTGTCAATCACTTACAAGATAATAGATATAAGTATAAACATGAGTAAGAATACAGGAAATAGGTACAAATAAATGGGGACAATAGGACAGGGATGGTAGGCACGATGGTGCACTTATGCACGCCCCTTACAGATCTCTTAGGAATGGGGTAAGGTCAACAGTGGATAGTTTGAGGTTAAAGGAGTGGGGGGTTAGAGGATGTAACAACAGAATCAGTTAGAGTATTCCAGGCATTGGCCACTCTGAAGTAGTCATTGACTGGTAGGACCTTGTAGCAGATAATTTTGTGTGCTATGCTTAAGTATAACCATAGGTGGCATAGTTCAAGGTTGTCCAAGCCCCAAATTCTCAAGTCTGGTGATATAGGATATTCTGTTGTGAGCAGAGGAGTGTAGTACTATTCTTGTGAAATGCTTCTGGGGTCATTATATCCTGTCTTCATTATAAAACCTCATCTCCAGTGGTCTGGAGGCTCCCTGGCTTCTACCCATTCCAAAAGAAAGAAAGAGAGAGAGAGAGGGAGAGAGAGAGGAGGAGAGGGGAGGAGAGGAGAGGAGAGGAGAGGAGAAGAGAAGAGAAGAGAAGAGAAGAGAAGAGAAGAGAAGAGAAGAGAAGAGAAGAGAAGAGAAGAGAAGCAGGCAGAAATATCAGGAGCAAAAAAGAGAAGAGAGATTAATAAAAACTTCACTAGCTCTTGGGACTTCTTTCTCTCCCTTTCTTTTAATTCCAAGATTGGAGGTCAAGATGTCGTTTTTTTTTCTTGTAGCCTTTTTCTACTGGTGCTTCTGTCCTTGCTGAGGTGAATCCCTGTCCATGATAAATTTATTTATTAGATTTCATCCCACCTTTATTATTTTATAACAGGGGTATCTAATTTAAGGCCTGAGGGCTAGCCTGCAGGATGCTTAGATCTGGCCTGTAGGGCTGCCGTGGAAACAGGACTGGCCCACAGCTAGCAAAAATGGACCTCGCCCCCTCCTGCAATATTTGCCTATCTAAAATATATTTTAAAAAAAGAATGAAGCTGTAGCCATCCTTTTTTGCTCTCTGTCTCTCTAAGTTTTGGACATTTACTGACCATATTTGGCTGAAGTCCAAGATTTTAGCTGAAGCTACTTGGTGGGTGTCACTTTTACAAAAAATGCTTGATCTGAAAGACAAATACATTCAGGGGAAAGAAAGCGTGTGAGGAGTCGATTTGTCTTGAAGCTTTCTCTGTATAATCAATGGTTAGAAGTGCAATTTGTTTTACCTTGCCAGACCTGCTGGAGACAGGTGTCATGCAGCATAATAATTCTGATAATTATTAATCCTTTTTTTTTTGTTTTGACAGTCTGGCTTCTGGGAATGTTTGTGACACTGACACTCAAGGAGGGAAACTGCTCAAGGACATTTCTAAGTTCTAAAACCTAAATTTCTTTTTCTATGTTTCCAGGTTTTACAATCTTGATCAGGGGTGTCAAACTTAAGGCCTCGGGCCTGGATCCAGCCCATGGGGTGCTGAGATCTGGCTTGAGGGGCCACCCTGAAAACAATGAAGAACTGGCACACAGTGTTGTGGTTCGCTGGCAGCCTGCGCAGATGGCAGTGGAATCGGACAATGGGGAAGAATGGGGACCAATCTGGGAGTCTGAAGAGGACTCGGATGAGGGTCCTGCATCTGATGCAGAGATGGGGCCAGGACCATCTGGGTGTTGCCTCTGGAGATTTTGGAGTCCGGCAGCATAGAAGCAGAGGAACAAGGGGAGCCTGTTCCCGGTGCGTGTGCGCGCAGAGCTGATAGAAGGCAAGAGCAGCTAAGATAAAAGGGGAGACTCGGGAGTAAGGCTTGGAAGTGATTGCCCATCCCATTAGATATAAAGGACAGGCAAAGATGCAGGAAGCAAAGTAGATTGTTCAGTTCAGATTCATTCTTGAAGCTCTTTGTACTTCAGTTGGCTTCTTTTCTAGTTCATTTGATACTTCTGTTATTGGCAGCACTTCACAGGAAAGAAAGGTGGGTGCTTACCTTGAGGGACTGTTTGAGATTAATTCCAGTTGGGAATGAAAACAATTTCCAGCATTGCAATAAAATAAGACTTGTTTTTTAAAATAAGTGTGTGCATAATTATAGTCTAGGAAGCCTTGGTCAACAACTCATAAAACAGACGGCAGAGTGGAATCGAAAGGACATTCCATTCATATTTTCTTCAAACACTGATTCAATGACTGAAGCTTCTGCCAGGCAAAAATCTAACTGGAGAGCATGATTGATGACTCTTGGCTATGGATGTTTTTCGTTGGATGTTACACCCAGAGGGATGGGGTGGGAGAAAGCAGGATCAAGGGTGACAATGAATTACATATCTCAGAGTTGGCTATGCCCAGGTAAATGCTGGACATAGAATGTTACCTTCAAATAAATCTTCTTTAGTTTTGGAAGTATGGCTCGAGTCTCATGATTTAATTGGAGTAACTGCAATAATAATAGGATTCTAACCCTTTGAATCCTGGCTTCCTTTCTGGATTTCTGATTTTAGTTATCCCAGAGCTGCTGAGGACAAGATAAAAATGGCTCAGCAACTGCTGGAAAACAGCAGCAGGGAAAGGCTATTAGAAGAGTGGAGAAAATGCATAATAGTGTAAAAATAAATTGCACTATTTTATTTAATTTGCATATATGGGACACACGGCCAAATTCCCTGAATTTTTATGTCAAAATAGGAGAAATAGGATGTTGGTTGCCTCAAAAAGAGCTGATTCAAACCAAGGGCTCATTAAGTCTCAGATCCTGGACAGAAATTATTCAATCAGATACATCTAAGAAGATAATAAGCACAGACAGAAAATCTCCTTTCATTGCCATTCCTCAGCAGCCCATATATTAGGTATGCTGTCATGATTCAAGGGGAAGTGGAAGTCCTTAAAGCTAGTAGTGGTCATAGAAGAGGTTTTACTCTTTCCCACAGCTGGACATGTGTTAGGTATGAAAGATTGAGTACACATGTGAAGGTCCAATTAAACTGATTAGATGTACAGGAATCTTCTCAACTAATAGTTAGCATGTGGGTTTGAGTTAATTCAATCAGTCAGTCAGTTTAATGCAGTCTTAGACCAGAGACCAACAAATAAAAACACTCAGTAAATATACAATTAAAAATTCTAGTATAAAATAATAAATAACAACTAATCAAATCCAGTCTGTCAATTATACATGGTCTAATTATACTAAAATTACAATCCATAAACTGTGTGGTCTGTTGTAGGTTCAGTGCTAAAAGTGAAAAGACTAAACAGTGCAAAGGGTTTGCCACATTTGTTGTATAACATAACTATAGTGGAGAAGACACGTGTTTGCGATGAATCCCCAGTGCTGCTGTGCAGAATCTGAGCTATAGTTATGGACTATTCATCCTTAAGCAGCCACTGAAGATAGGTAATAGCCAGGATACCTAGCAGTTATTGGCAGAACATGTTTTTTCCTAATCTCTGTGTAAAAAGAGCATGTGACCAAACATATCTAATGGCATCTGCAGAGAGTTCTGGGTTAGAGTTAGATATGGTTCAATAGCAATCAAGGTAGGATGGATTTAGTTTGTAGCTATGTAGAGATTCTAAGCTGATTCTTCTTTTAACTCCATCCCCAGTTTTTTATTTATTTATTTCTTTGATTTGTCAATCGCTTAAAAGATACAGGTATAAGAATAAACATAGTTTTTAATACATGAGATGGATACTTATAAGAAAAATAAAAATAAATGATAGGACAGGGACGGTAGGCACGATTGGTGTGTTTATGCCCGCTCCCTACAGGCCTCTTAGGAAGGGGGTGAGGTCAATAGTAGACAGTCTAAGGTTAAAGTTTTTTGGGTTCTTCTCCTACAAGCTGACAATGTTTACTGAGAACCATAAAAAGGAAAATATTAAAAAAGAACATCAGTGCAGGCACAAAAATGGGCAGAGTGCAGTGAAAATGAAACATCTCTCCATCTTTTCCTTGTTTCATGAAAATCTAGCAGAGCTTATGAAGTGTGACATATTCATTAGGGATTCATTTGTCTTCCCAAAGGACTTTTATTGAAAACCCTACAGGCAAAAGGAATTCCATCTGTTAAAAGAAAACAACAATGTTGTTTTAGGCTTATTGTCCAGATGGATATTCATAAGTTCAATATGTGTGTAGATATTTTGCTCTGGTCATAAACATCTAGAATTATTTAAGAAGACCTAAGCAGAAAGCATCGTGTTCAAAGATTTGACATTTCTTTTAGAAACCCTACAGGAAGATAGACACGATACATTTGCAGATAATATAGTAATATGAGCATGTAGAATGTCTGGGGAGGGGGTAGGGAGAGAGGGAGAGGGAGGGAGAGCACATAGACATGCAAACTCATCAGAAATATCCTTCGACTTTTTTGAGGACAAACACTAATTTTGGGGGGCAATTTTGTTTTAGATTAAAGTCAGTAAAATCCTTGAGCAGTGAAGGAAAGTTTCTTCTCCTTCTCCTTTTTGTTCTCCTTCTTCTCACCTGCTTTTATGATGCCCCTTCTGTTTGGAATAGGAAACTGAATTAATAATGATTATCTTAACATTCTGGGGTTAACATGGTCACTATATTTGTTTCAATGCTTGCAGCCATTAGTCTTTAATAGTCTAGCCCAGAGGTCTCCAAACTTGGCAACTTTAAGACTTGTGGACTTCAGCTCCCAGAATTCCTCAGCTAGCTACACTAGCCAGGAATTCTTGGAGTTAAAGTCCACAAGTCTTAAAGTTGCCAAGTTTGAGGACCTCTGGTCTAGCCATTTTGATTAATTGCTTTCCCATTTAAATTGTTTTGTCCTATTAAGTTCATTTTATTACAGTGTGGGTTTTTTTTACTATGATCTCTTCCTCTTCCTCCACGTATAACTTGATTGTAAAATAAAATAAAATGAAACTTGGTGGCTGGCTGAGCTAACACCATTTTAGTTTTGATGTCAGAAATGTGATATATTGGGTATTTCTTTAAAGGGCGTTAAGGCAATTGATATATTGGCTGATTTATATCTTACCTTTTGACTGCACATGCTACCTCTATTCTAGCTCACCATTAAAAGAAAGATATATTTGCCAATGAATTCCTCAGAGATCATAGCAGTTTATGGTACAGAAGGTAAATACCCACATACTTCTGTTCTGGCAGTACAAACTAGCAAGCCCGGTTTGTGGATGCATTCCAGATGGATGTAAAATTATAGCAAAACTCACTTTTGGTTTCTGAATGTATGAACAGGACTGCAGGAAGCTGGGTGGATCAAGCTTTGCCTCTTTGAGGATGATACCTTCGCTAGCAAGGATGACACCTTTGGTAGAATGCTGTTTTAACCCTCCCTTAATACATGAGCTATGATTCATAATCCAGTGGAAGGCTGGAAATGTAGAGCTTTCTTCTAGATCTGCCTTGTCAAAAGACCAAGGATGGAGTGGGCACAAATAGCAAGAATTTGATTGATTCATTGGATTTATTCGTGGTTCAGTGGAAGGCTGAAGTTGCAGAGCTTCACCCTTCTTCTAGATCTTCCTTGTCAAAAGACCAAGGATGGAGTGGGCACAAATAGCAAGAATTTGATTGATGGGTTAGATTTATATGTTGCCAAAATCTTTAGGGGCTTACCAGAATGGAAACATGCAATAAAAATAAGCACACCCATAGCAATAACAGCAGGATAATCTAGCCAAATCTTCAAATCAAAACATAATACAGAAACCAACTAAAAGAATCACCAATTGGTATACAGACTCTCTGGTCGCCCTCTCTGAAAAAGCTTGATTTCAATCTCCTTTCTGGGAGGCAAGCTTTTTTATGGGGTTGGTGCAGATATAGAAAAGCAATATTTTTTGCTTCAGCCCCCTTGTCTCGTGAAAACGGGAAATCTCTCATGGTTTTTCAAGGACCTCTGCTTTAAATAGCTTGCCTTTGGAAGTCGTGGAAGCTTCATCACTGGAGGCTTTCAAGAAGAGACCGAACAGCCATCTGTCAGAAGTGGTGTATGATCTCCTCCTTGGGCAAGAGAGAGGGTTGGATTAGATCAGTAGTCATCAACCAGTGGTCTGCGAAAAATTTTTGGTGGTCCACAGAAAAATCTCACCTCCAAAGTACCCCCCAAGCAATTAATGTGGCGTGTGAAGGATGTGTGTTTATGTTTATTTTCATGGTCATGATGTGCACTGAAGATGGTATTTCATTTCGTTGAACGAGGTCTAATAACAATAAAGTAAATTAACTAACTAATCCAGGCTGTACGGAACACAAGGCTGCGCCACCCACATGGCCCATGCAAACACAAGGTTTGCGACGCTTGCATTGCGAACCACATGAGGTAGTGAGGTGAAGGGGGAAAGGCCGGGGGGGGGGGAACTTGACCCACTTGACCCACGCACCTTGCCTGGCCACTGGACTGCTTCTTTCCACTTCTTTCTTCTTCTGATTTCGGCTGCATGAAAGCAACAAAAGTCTTTCTTTCTCTCCCCCAAACTCCACCAGAAATGAGTTCTTTGGCACCCTGCAAGTCATCCTGATCCAAGAGGCTGTGCCAGTGTGATAAGTCTTACAAAGACTCATTTCTGGTGGAGTTTGGGGGTGGGGGGAAGAAAGAAAGACTTTTGCTGCTTCTGCTACTTTCCTTGCACGAAGCAAAAAGTCTCTCTCGCTCTCTCTCCCCTCCCCTGAGAACGGGGCTGGAGTTGGTAACTTGTAATCCCAAATAAAGAATGATTGATTGGTAGGAAAACGGGGTGGTTAATTTTCTGCAGACTTTTGGGGGTTTTTTCCCAGGGCCTCTGGTCCTGGGGATTTATGAGTTTGGTGGTCCCTGAGGTCCAAAAGGTTGGCGACCCATGGACTAGATGACCTACAAGGTCCCTTCCGATTCTGTTAATCTTAGATGGGCTTCTTCCGGTTGCCTTGATGCTTCATATTTTCTTTTGTTACTGCTGTTACAGCTGAACACCTGAAGAGGGACACTGCTTAATGGTATTTTATTCTCATTTTGGGTAGAGGTGGTAGTGGTAGTGATTTTTTCTTCTTCTTATCCCTGTCCATCGGCCCAACTCTTTCTAAACTGGCAAATTCTCAATGGCAGAATTTTATTTTTGAAAGCCTTTTCATATAATTAAATAAGTAAGGACCAAGAGGGCAAGGAAGACAAGAATAAGCCAAAGTGTCTCTTCACGCATACATACCTCAGTTTTCTATTTGGCTTTATCAAATTGCACAAGGACATTGCAAGTTCCTGAACTGGAAATAACTTCTGCCAAGTCCTCTACTTTTAATTAAAAGCTTCTAGTAATAAGATGGAAAAGTAAAAGTTGGAGCTGGATTATACCCAGTAGCTCATGCATTACCAGCGAAATCAAAATTAGCTGGTCAGAAAAGAGCAAAGGAAAGAAGAAGAAAAAACCACCCTGGGGAATCTTTACTGCTAACAATGCTTAGGCTTAGAAAAATCAGCCACTTCAAAGCTTTGATCAGAAATCACGTATCCTTTGTAGGGAATGTGATACAAGCCTCCCTGAATCCAATCTCTCTGTTCCTCTTCCACTGAAAGGCAGGGTATCTGAATTTGGCATTGTATCACTGGACAGATGATGCAGTCCTGTGGAGCAATTCACTCTCACATGCCCTCTTCAAGCATTTGACAAATGCAGTTGGAGAAGGAAAATGAGACTGCGGGATCTCTGGCACTGCCTAATTGGACCTTTCTGAGACAAATGAGAAGATTGGAAGAGGTCCTGCACTGGCGTTCACTAAGACACAGTTTGAGTGTCTTTGGACAGCCAGGGACTTTGACAGTCCAGCATTCATAGAACTAGGAATTTAGGATTGGAAGGGACTGGAAGAGCTTTCTAGTCTAGGAGTCAGCAACCCACAGCTCTGGAGCCACACGTGGCTCTTTCATCCCTCTGCTGCAACTCCCTGTCTCTCAAAATATGCATCACAACTGCCAATGTGCGACACCTGCAGGGACGTGATTTATTGTGTTTTTTGACCCCCAGTAGGCTAACCATGGATAAATCCAAAAAAAAAAAAAAAGTTTCTGAAGGAAACAGAATCTTTAATTCAACTATATATGCTACTTTTGTGGCTGCTCAGAAAATAGTCAGGCACAGAAAGGGTTTTGTGGTTCCCAGTGTTTTCTATGGGAAAAAAGTCCAAATGGCTGTTTGAGTGTTTAAGGTTGCTGACCCCTGTTCTGGTCCAAAACTCTGCTTAAGGCAGAAGAACTTATACTATCCTGGTCAAATGATTGTCCAATTTAATTTTGAAAAACTACAGTGTTGGAGCACCTACAGCTCTGGGAGGCAAGCTATTCAATTGGTCAATTGTTCTCATTATTTTTCCTTGCTTCTAGATTGGATCAGTCTTTAACAAGCTTCAACCCATTACTTCTTGTCTTTAAATTCTTTATTGTCATTGTACATATATGTACATTAGACATATAACGAAATTCACATAACACCCAGAGACCAGACCCAACATGCACACCCACATGACAATCCCCCAACACCTCCCCACCCGCCAAAATTCTCCACCCCCTAAAAACACACAAGCATCCACACAATAGACCAAGTAAGACTGTCCAACAGCTCACTGATGTCCTATCCTCTGGTGCTTTTGAGAATAAGTCAGTCCCCTCTTCTCTGTGACAACCCCACAAATATTGGAAGACTGCTTTCATGTCTCCAAAAATCCTTCTCCTTGAAAGAATAGATATACCCAACTCTCTCAAATTCCATCATACGACTTAGCCTCCAACCCCCTAATCATCTTCGTTGTTCTTCTCTGCACACTTTCTAGAATCTCAGCATCTTTTCTGTATCATGGTGACCAGAAGTACACACAGTACCCACAATCATGTAGCCCATTATAAGGATTTTCAATTTGCATGGATACAATTGCCATGGGGATGCAGTGGTTAGAATGCAGTAATGAGGGCTACTTCTGCTGACCAGTGGCTGCCAGAAGTTCAGCTGTTCGATCCTGACTGGCTCAAGGTTGTCTCAATCTTCCAACCTTCTGAGTTCAGTAAAATGAAGACCCAGATTATTGGGGGCAATATTCTGACTCTATAAACCTCTTAGAGAGGCCTATGAAGCAGTCTCAAGCACTGTGAAGCAGTATATAAGTCTAAGTGCTATTGCTATTGCTTCTGATTTTTTCTCCATCAATTGGTGTCCATCAAATACTTGTCCCAATGTGGCTTCCAAGATTATATTTGATCAATGTCAGAAAGGCATTATTGGTTCCCCATTTCTATCTGATGTAGCTAAGAGAATAAGGAATGAGCAAGGACATGCTACAAAAACCCCGGTTTTGGTTTTCTCTAAATTCCTTGGATGTTTCTTTCATGTCAGTGTAATTCATCCCTTTCTGCAAAAGGAGACTTCCTGCAAAAGAGAAATAAAATGTACTTTGGACATTTATATGATTTATATATAAGAGCCACTGGGTTTCTTCTGCTATTTCCTAGATTGATTCCTGCTGATTTGATGGACATATCCATGTTGTTTTCTTAGCAGCAATACAGAAGTGGTTTTCTAGTCTCTTCTTCTGCAATTTTGGTTTCGTTGGGCATTTTCCAGTTTTGCCCACTGACCTGATATTTACTGGTGATCTCCCACCTAAGGGATAACCACTTTTGATCTTGCTTTTTTCTCTCTCTTTCAAGCTATTTTTCATTGCCACTGACATAATTTAAATGAGTTCAACTACTATGGGCACTTACGCATTCCAAATGGACGGTGGCATTAACAAAGGCACATGATCTTCTGAGGGAGCTAATTGTCAGGATTTTGGCAGTTGCCCTAATTAAATAATGAGCCCCAAGCCAAATTTCAAAAATGTCAAAGGATTTATTAGGAGCGAACATGTCGGCATGACCTGCATGAAGCCAATTCTGAGACATGTAATTCACGATCATCTATGACTCTGCTTTCCCCTTACTCCTCTGGGTGTATCATAATTCATATTCTCCAATGAAACACATTCATAGCTGAGAGTCATCCATCAAGTTCTCCAATTAGGGATTTTCATGGCAGAAATTCTGGTTGCTTATTTACAATCTTTGCAAAATAAGAATGGAATGCACTTTTGGTTTTAAACTGCCACATTGCTCCTTCAAATTCCACCCCCCCCCCCCATTCATGGCAACTCTAAAATAGGCATAGAAATGTTTTATGAGTTGACACTAATAATGTGTCAGCCCATGTATACAAGCTGTGTACCTGTTCAAACACATGCATTCAACATGTGACTAAAGAGCATGGCAATTTGCATGGTTAGGATGCAATATTGGAAGTTCAAGACCCAGGTGCTGCTATGGGATGGGGTGAGCTCTCATCTTTTGCTCCAGCTTCTGCTGGGGACATGAAAGGAACTCCCAACCAGGTGTCCTCCAGGCAACAGAGATGTCACTGGCTAATCCTTTCAAAAATATATATATCTGCATGATGTGCTTAAAGGTGAAACATGATAAGAATGTGCTGGCATCATTACTCATTAACACTTTTGATAATTCTTGAGAATAGACTCCATTAATTTCACATTTCTGTAGCTAATCTGAAAACTTCAGGGATTTAAGAGGGAGGTCATTTTGTTTCCCGTGGATACTATTTTAATTTAACATCTGAAATGAAAGATAATTTCCTCTCTTTTTTTAGTCATTGTTCCAGTCTTTTTTTACCAAAGGTGCTTCTTCAGTGATTTGTTTCATATTCTAACCCAATGCTCCCTTAAGAAATTAAAGACATTATAATACAATGTATAGTCTGTGCTGATTGTGATAATGCAGCAGGGCATGGTATGATTTTCATCATGCTGGATTCCCCAGACATAATAAGACTCCAGCTTCCATAATGGCTCAACTGCATGACAGCTATGGGAGAAAGACATCACACAAAGGCATGTATGCAGTTTAACAGATTAACAGAGTCGGAAGGCACCTAGTCATCTAGTCCAACCCCCTACACAAACACACCTTACACCACTTCTAACAGATGGCAATCCAGTCTCTTCTTGAAAGCCTCCAGTGATGGAGCTCCCACAACTTCTGAAGGCAACTTCTGTTCCATGGGTTGATTGTTCTCATTGTCAGAAAATTTCTCCTTATTTCCAGGTTGAATCTCTCCTTGTTCAGTTTCCATCCATTATTCCTTGTCTGACCTTCAGGTGCCTTGGAAAATAACTTGCCCCCCTCCTCTGTGTGGCAGCCCCTCAAATATTGGAAGACTGCTATCCTGTCTCCCCTGGTCCTTCTCTTCACTAGGCTAGCCATGCCCAGTTCCTGCAACCGTTTATCATATGTTTTAGCCTCTAATCTTGTAATCCTCTTGGTTCTTCTGTGCCCATTTTCTCTTCTTCTGCCTAGACAATATGGAACTGGAAAACTTAACTGGGGGAAATGAATTTGAGAAATTGATTAATAGATTTATTGGTTAACTAGTTCCTTCTTAGTTAAGATCAGGGGTGGGATTCTACTAGTTCGCACCTATTTGCTAGAATTGGTTGTTAACATTCTAAACAGTTAGGAGAACCGGTTGTTAGAAGAAATTACTGGCCTAATCCTGTAAGGAAGGCAGGAAGGAAACATTCTGGTGTTGCTTACAGAAACTGTTAACCCTAATTATATTCTTGGTAGGACTAGACTTCCTGCCTCTGGAAGTTCTCTGGAGTTTTTTTCCATCCTTTGCTGGCACTTTGCTTGTGTGGAGTGACCATTCAAAGTTACAACGGCACTGAAAAAGTGACTTATGACCGTTTTTTATACTTACGACTGTTGCAGCATCCCCACAGTCACGAGAGGCCAGGCGAGGAGATATGTGCCTCAATGTGAGTGATATTGAGTTGGCCACACCCAGCCAATAGCATGATCACCAAGCCATGGCCACCCAGTCACATGGCCACCAAGCCACACCCACCAACTAAGCCATGCCCACAGAACCAGTTGTTAAAAAATTTGAATCCCACCCCTGATTAAGAGAGTCAAGATAGGACAAACCAGAGTTTATACTATACCCTATCCTGTCTCTCCCCAGCCTAAGCTGATGTTTGTGACAGTTGCCACATGTCTTCATTGAGGTTATCTCATGATTTCTCTGCATGTATTTTGAATAAAAAGCAGGAAGAGAAATCAAAAGGAAGCAGTCCCACAGAGATCTTTCAATGGTGAAGCAAACTGTGGCAGCCAGCAATCAGTAGAAATAGCCTGCAGTACTGCATTCTAACCACTGTACCACCATGGCTCTATTAAACAATTTTAAATTATTAGTTTCCTTGTGTTGCCGTGCCCTCACCTTTTAAGAACTTGATAGGCTGGTGGTAAATCAGCTCTCTTACTGGACAGCTTTACTCACTGTCCAGAGTTATTATATATAATGTGGGATGCCATAGAAATCTTCTAAATAAATCAATGAATTTGTATCACACATCGCTTAGCTGTAAATAAAATTGTAGAATTCAATTGATGCAATATGTAGCAAATAAATGTTGATGGTACAAAATTTTATCCTAGTAAAGCCCTGGATCCTTTCAGCATGAAGTAATATGTATCAAAGGCATTTAATTAAGTACCCTGGTATATGTATGTATGTATGTACACTACTCAAAAAATAAAGGGAACACTTAAACAACACAATGTAACTCCAAGTCAATCACACTTCTGTGAAATCAAGCTATCCACTTAGGTAGCAACACTGATTGACAATCAATTTCACATGCTGTTGTGCAAATGGAATAGACAACAGGTGGAAAGCATAGGCATTTAGCAAAATATCCCCAATAAAGGATTGGTTCTCCAGGTGGTGACCACAGATCACTTCTCAGTTCCTATGCTTTCTGGCTGATAGTTTGGTCACTTTTGAATGCTGGTGGTGCTTTTACTCTAGTGGTAGCATGAGATGGAGTCTACAACCCACACAAGTGGCTCAGGTAGTAGAGCTCATCCAGGATGGCACATCAATGTGAATTGTGGCAAGAAGGTTTGCTGTGTCTGTCAGCATAGTGTCCAGTGCATGGAGGCGCTACCAGGAGGCAGGCCAGTACATCAGGAGACATGGAGGAGGTTGTAGGAGGGCAACAACCCAGCATCAGGACCACTACCTCCACCTTTGTGCAAGGAGGACAGGAGGAGCCCTGCCAGAGCCCCAAAATCACCTCCAGGGGGCCATAAATGTGCATCTGGCTGCTCAAACAATCAGAAATAGACTCCATGAGGGTGGCATGAGGGCCTGACATCCACAGGTGGGGGTTGTGCTTACAGCCCAACACCATGCAAGACGTTTGGCATTTGCCAGAGAACACCAAGATTGGCACATTCGCCACTGGCTCCCTGTGCTCTTCATAGATGAAAGCAGGTTCACACTGAGCACATGTGACAGACATGACAGGGTCTGGAGACGCCATGGAGAACGTTCTGCTGCCTGCAACATCCTCCAGCATGACCGGTTTGGCAGTGGGTCAGTAATGGTGTGGTGTGGCATTTCTTTAGGGGTCCGCACAGCCCTCCATGTGCTCGCCAAAGGTAGCCTGACTGCCATTAGGTACACAAATGAGATCCTTAGACCCCTTGTGAGACCATATGCTGGTGCGGTTGGCCCTGGGCTCCTCCTAATGCAAGACAATGCTAGACCTCATGTGGCTGGAGTGTGTCAGCAGTTCCTGCAAGATGAAGGCATTGATGCTATGGACTGGCCTGCCCGTTCCCCAGACCTGAATCCAATTGAACACATCTGGGACATCATGTCTCGCTCCATCCACCAATGCCACATTGCACCACAGACTGTCCAGGAGTTGGGGAATGCTTTAGTCTAGGTGTGGGAGGAGATCCCTCAGGAGACCATTCGCCACCTCATCAGGAGCATGCCCAGGCGTTGTAGGGAGGTCATACAGGCACATGGAGGCCACTCACACTACTGAGCCTCATTTTGACGTGTATTAAGGACATTGCATCAAAGTTGGATCAGCCTGTAGTGTTTTTTTCCACTTTTGAGTTTAACTCCAAATCCAGACCTCCATGGGTTGCTAAATTTGATTTCCATTGATAATTTTTGTGTGATTTTGTTGTCAGCACATTCAACTATGTAATGAACGAAGTATTTAATAAGAATATTTCATTCGTTCAGATCTAGGATGTCTTATTTTTGTGTTCCCTTTATTTTTTTGAGCAGTGTATATATTTTTTGCAACTCTCTCAATGCACAGACTTACCAATAATTACAGTAATTGAATAATTCTCAGCAAAATCCTTTGGACACATCTGCTCCACAAATGCTTTAGATACTTTATGATTCAAACAGGGTGAGGTGATATTCTTGGAGATCTCACCTACTGTTTGGGGAGAACATTATTTCCATGACAGTTGGTGAAGAGAAGCATTTCACAAGTCTCAGCAACTGTTTTCCTGGTGGAAAAATTTCCACAAAATGATTGGAACATCTGGAGGAAACCATAAATAAAGCAGGACCTCGGCAGAGTTACAATTCATTGTATCCTACCCTCTATATCAATGACATTAGAACAATTAATATTCAAAACATGCTTAATTATAATTAGGCTACACAGATGTTCAAGATGAGGAAAAAAGAAAATGGGGTTGATTTCAGGTTGAGTTCTCATGCAGACAATCTAATCTATAGGGCTTTCTTCCTCCCGTTCACCTTGTTGCTGCAGAAAAATGTCGAATTTAGTACTAACTCAGCATTTATATGCAACTCTGTGGAAACAAAGAAGGGATGTCAGAATATTGACCAAATCTGCTATACCAGCTAGAATATATTTCAATGTGATCCATCCATTTCATTAATTATCTATCTATCTATCTATCTATCTATCTATCTATCTATCTATCTATCTATCTATCTATCTATCTATCTATCTACAGTATCTATCTACAGTATCTATCTATAATCTACAACATCTATTTTCTATTTGTGTGGCTCATTTTTCTTTATTGCAGTTCTATGACATGGCTGACTCTCTGGGACAGTGGTGGGATTCAAAAAAAAATACTGATTCTGTGGGTGTGGTTTGGTGGGCATGGTATAGCTTGGTGGGCATGGCTTGGTGGGCATGGCAGGGCCATTCCCTCCCCAACCCACTAACCTGCTTTCCAGCTCCATTCTCCTGTGCAGGGCAACAAAAGAAGACCCAGCCAATCAGCTGGGACTCGGGAGGCAGAGAATAGATGGGGGCGGGGCCAGTAAGAGGTGGTATTTGCCAATTCTCCAATCCAAAATTCTCCAACCCAAAATTTTCTGCTATTGGTTCTCCAGAACTGGTCAGAACCTGTTGAATACCACCTCTGCTCTGGGAGGGCTAAAATATGGGTGACAAGAATTGTAAATTTAAGTTTCTCCTTCAACATCCTTTGAACTATTATCAGTTGAAATCATCAACACACAAGAAAACAGCTGAGTAGAACTTCGATTGTGGTTACCATTGTGGTTACTGTCTTAACTCTTTAAAAAACTAAAAAAAACCCACCTATATTTAGACTTTATACTTAAACAAGATTTTTAAGCACTAAGGCAAGGCTCCAAATTGTTTACAATATGCACCAAATGAACATTAGGGTGCGTTAACATGAATGGTTTACATACATTCAAACTTTTGCCAATGCTGGGTACCTTTCCTACCCATGAAACATCTTCTCTTATGTCTGTCCTTGAAAAATGTTGGGAACTCCTCTTTGCATGAATTTTTTTTTAGAAGAATAATGGAGAATTTTAAAAGGTTTTTTTGTGCCCAGCTGAAAAATGCAAGGGAATATGATATGGGAAAGCTGTACTCCCTGAATCTAAGTACAAATCAGATCTTTTAAAAAACATATAGCTCAGGTGAGGATTTAGCCATCATTTCTAATATGAATGGATCAGATGGATAAATGGTAACAGGAATAATAATGGAGGAAAGACCAAAAATGGTTAGAAGGTATTTTTTGTAATGATATTTGCTTCTCAAGGAGGGGAAAGTATGCAAAGTGTACGTGAAAAAAAGCAAAGTGCATTTAATGTCTATTTATTTTTCTCCATCAATTCTACGCACTGCATTTATATTAAAAACAAGGTTACAGAAATATGCCTTGAAAATTTATTACTCTTACTAAATCTCTCTAAATCTCTGTGGATCCTTAAGCTCTTCTCCAACCCAGACTGGGGTTTTGCAATAGTGATGGTAATTGATTAGGTATAGCTTTTCAAATCACTCCTGTTGGTAGAGTTATTAATGATGAAAATGAAGATTTAATTCCAGCATGCAGATTCTTTTCTGAGTTCTATGCAAAAAATAAAAAAATAAAAAAGTCTTCACTTTGTGAGTACCTTCACATGGGAGATGCATTAGCATAGCCATATTTTGCAGCAAATGTTCAGAGGCTGCCAAGTTACTGTGCATAAAAATCAAAATCAAACTGTGCTGATGTTTATTCGCCTCCATCTTCCACGCTGCTACAGTCCCTGTTGAATAAATCTATATTTTAAAAATCTTAAAAACAAGAACTACCCCCCCAAAAAAATGCTTCTCACAAATGGTAGAAAATGAGGCCTGTTGCGGATAGAAATAAATAAATAAAATATGTAATCCTAATTTGGATATTTAGTTGTTGGGTGTTTTTTTTTTTTTTTAAATCAAACCATATCTACAAAAACTACACACCTGTAAACATATTTTGGTGCCTAAATAGGCTTTCACTTATATGAGCTATTTTAAGAGAGATCTGAAGAGGTGCTGCTATTTTAGAAAGGAAGTGTGAATTTTTTTTTTTTTTAACTTTTGGAAAGGCTTTGCAGCATTATGCACAATTGATGAATGAGCAATTCCACAACGGAGTTCAGAATGGGGGGAAAAAAAAAAGACTTCTGCAGTAGGAAAGGAAACTGGGATATTTCTTATTAGGTGCTTTCTACCGAAATTCTATCCTTTCTGAATTTCAGCTTTTGCCTATAAATCCGGTTTTCTTGGGGGATGTGTTACAAGATGATTCATCCCAGAGAGCTGGGATATGATGTAATGACCAACTGTTTACTTTTTGAATGGCTCTGGGCTGTTTGGGGGATTAGGATAGGGGGTCCTGGATGCCTTCCGAGCTTGGTTATTTTCTTACCGATTTTTCATGACCCATCTGGGAGAAGGAGGAGGAGCAGGAAGAGAAGGAGTAGCAGGAGTGGGAGGAGGAGGAGGAGGAAGAGGAGGAGGAGGACTCTAAGCGTTGTTGGGAGAAGGGGGAGGAGGTCTCTGAGTTTGATTGTTTTCTTGCAGAGGTTCAATTACCCGACTAGGTAATATTATTAAGAGTCCTGGTGACACAATGTTTAGAATGCAGTATTGCAGGCTAATTCAGCTCACTGCCAGGAGTTCGATCCTGACCGGCTCAAGGTTAACTCAGCCTTCCATCCTTCTGAGGTGGGTAAAAGGAGGACCCAGATTGTTGTGTGGCAAAGGCTGACTCTGTAAATTGCTTAGAGAGGGCTATAAAGCACTGTGAAGCAGTATATAAGTCTAAATGCTATTGCTATCATCAGGGAGGGGAGTGGGAAAAGATTTGATGGAAGGCCTGTGCAGACCGATCCAATATGTGAAAATTCTCTCTCACCATCTTCTATTAACTCTAATTTCCTCCTGCCAAAGGCGCTTGTTTTCTTTTTTTACATTTATTCCCCCCCATCCACCCAAAAAAAGGGAAATTTCTTAGGCTTGATGTGTGCTGCATTTGTCTTTATTTCTCTGTGACTTATTTCACTGTCCTTTTTTCACTGAGCAATTCTCTTTTCAAGGGACTGCAGCTTCCCTTGGCTTCCTGTGTTGTTAAACTCACAAAGAACCCTTCAAGAGGGAACCCTTTCCATTAGATGCCTTCAAATTAGGTTCTGTGCCCAGACAGGAAGTTTTCAGAATAATAGAAATATGAAAAGAAGCAAAACGGGAGACCAGCAGTTACCATCTTTGCCATCTCCTATAATAATGCAACTCAATAGCCACCACTGGGATAAATTTGAAAGAAATGCTCAAGTACTCTGAGCGTAAAGGAAAAGAACAGAAGAATTTCTGGGAAATTGCAAAGCCCACTGCTTATACCCCAGCACAATATCAAAAGAGGCTGCAACCAACAAGAATGAAGTGTAATTCTTCCAATGGCCTTATGTCCATAGTCAATTCCTGTATGCATATTTTGAAGCAGAGGTGGTATTCAGCAGGTTCTGACCAGTTCTGAAGAACTGGTAGCAGAAATTTTGAGTTGTTCAGAGAGCTGGCAAATACCACTTCTGACTGGCCCTACCAACCCCATCTATTCTCTGTCTCCTGAATCCCAGCTGATCGGCTGGGTCTTCTTTGGTTGCCCTACACAGGAGAATGGAGCTGGAAAGCAGGTTAGTGGGGTGGGGAAGGAATGGGGTTGTGCAGTAACCTTTCCCCAGGAGCGGGGAGGGAATGGGGATTTTAAAGGATCTTTCCCCTGCCACGCCCACCAAGCCATGCTCACAGAATTGGTAACAAAAATATTTGAATCCCACCACTGTTTTGAAAGGAGGTTGTCACTTCTAGTTCACAAGGTTTATTTTTTTCATAAACATTGTGATTATTTTTTGTTGAACGCAAGCAACTCCTCTATTGTTGAAAGTAACATCCCATAGCGAACTTTGAATCAGCAAACATCCATTACACTAAGAATGGTATTAGGTGGCCCAGGTGCTGTATTTTCTTCTTGGTTTTAGACAATCAAGGATGATGGAAGCTTTTTGTGACCACCAGCAGAAAAATCCATCATGCTAAACTGATTAGAAATGAGAATCCTCTCTGTTCCCTATTACTTTTAGTTTATTTATGCATCTGGAGAAGTTAACGGCAGGCTGCAGAGCTACACAACTGCGTCTGTCACATTTCAGATTTCTAGAAGATATTTTATCTGGCTAAACTTTGTTGAGAGTTTTCCTTGAATGCCTTTGGTACCTTATTAGTTTAGATTGCAGGCTTTAAAAAGTTTCATGCTATGTCAAGCTAACTATGCCCATTGTTGTTCCAGTTTCTCATTTACAGAACTATCTTATAGTTGTACAGATTCATTACAATGTCCCCCATGTCATGACGCTTGTTAAGTCAGTGATGCTGAACCTAGTATAAAGAAAATCAGTTTCTTTTTGCATTTGGTTTTCCTACAAATGGACAGGTGCCTCTAAGAGGAGGAACAGAAAGTACTTTGCATTTCATTCCTTGCAAATGACTCCGTGTCTTCATATTATCTGTGGTTCAATAATCTTTCTTAAAGGATTGGAAGATGCCTTTGTTCATCACAGCTGATTTATATTTTAACATCCATTGGCTTCTCCTTGGGATCTAGATGTGCCAAGACATGTCATCTCTTCTGATGACTCATCAAAGAATGAAGGCCAACTGGGGAAAAATACAATACCATAGGAAGTATTTGGATGCTGTCAATGCTTTCAATTTGCCTTCTTCAGATGCGTGTTGGAAAACAACATCTCCTTCTAAATGACTCTTTTAAACATCTTCCACTTGGTGAAGCCATTTCAGTGCCCAACTGAGAAGAAAGGGGAGATTAAGTTGCAATGGATGTCAGTTTATTGGCAGGGCCCAACAACTGACTGTCAGATTTTTCCCCCTGAAATCCTTGTTGAGTATAATATCAGGAATTTAGGAGGAATAATATCTAAGTGGGGTTCGAGATGGGAGCAAAGGAGGGAAAGATAGCCTGGGAAAACAGAATAGAAGGACAAATTTGTTTCTTGTTAAACCATAATTCAGAAAGTTGGGTTGTTTTGGATTTGTTTCAGGGGAGGGGATTGCACATGAAATATATTTTAGATGACTTTATGCACATAACACATTGCATAGACATATTTTAATCTATTAGTCCCAAAATTCTGATATGTACATTTTATTAGAGGATTTGTTAAAGAATGTGGAAGAATCAGACACAATATTGGCATCAAAAGCAATAAACGGATTGCCATTTATCTTTCTTTCTTGATTTTTAGTTTAGTGAAAAGGTTCTAAGTGGAGGAAAAAAATTATACATGTCCCACATAATAATTTTAGACTAGCTGAATTAATCATCAGAATCCATTCTACCTTGAACATCAGAATAAGTTATTAAGAAGTTAAAATTAGGCTCTTTCCCCACTTTCTTTTTTTAGGCTACATGACAATCCATTTCTTATATATTGTATAACCATGATCGTATCATTTTTGTGATAGACTCTAAATTTAGATTCTTTTCTTAGAACAATCTGTGTATTCACCACATTTCTACTCCTTGGTTATTGATTCTCATCATAAGATGCTTTCATACTTGGATGGCAGGATGTGGATTTGCTTCCATTTCCTCCTGCTCTTAGGATTCCTGGTCCATTATCGCATCCTGGGAAGTTCATTCTCCATCATCATCATCTAAAGACATAGAGTCTGCAGTAACTATTGACAACGTATAATTATCCACACTGTATAACGGACATTAATACAATTGAACAAGACCAGAGGTATTTCACGAGAAGAGTTCTACACTCCACTGCTCGCAATAGAATACCTTATGCCACCAGCTTGAAATTTTGGACCTAGACTTCCGGTGGCAGGACAGGGACGTCCAGAGATGGAGAAGCCCAGCTGTGGTTTTCGAGCACCTTTTCGCGCATTTGGAGTGATCCTTTGTGGATACACGCAACCCGTAGAGATTCGTGTATATTTCTTTCTGTGTATATTTGTAGATGTATTGTTTTTTAATGGTAAAACTAACAAAGTTTTTGTTTTTTTTAAAAGAAATTTTGGACCTAAACAACTTAGAACTATGCCACCTACAGTCTGACCTAAGCTTAGTACACAAAATTGTCTGCTATAACATCCTACCTGTCAGTGACTACTTTAGTTTCAACCACAATAACACACGGGCAAATAATAGATACAAACTCAAAGTAAACCGCTCCAAACTCGATTGCAGAAAATATGACTTCAGCAATAGAGTGGCCAACACCTGGAACTCACTACCTGACTCTGCTGTTATATCCTCAAACCCCCAAAACTTTAACCTCAAACTGTCTACCGTGGACCTTACTCCATTCCTAAGAGTTCTGTAGGGGGGCGTGCATAAGCGCACCAAGGTGCCTACTGTCCCTGTCCTACTGTTCCCATTTATTCATACTCAATTATTATGTATATACTTATACCTGTCAATATTTATATGTTATGTCCATACTTATACTTGTTTTCTCATACATGATTGACAAACAAAAATAAAGGAAGGAAGGAAGGAAAGATCGTGGGCTGAAAATCCCTGGATTTAATAAGTTAGAGAGTCAATTTGTATTCATACGATGTTATTCAGTAGACAGACTAATGAGGACATTCCTGAACATCATTCAAGAATACTCTCAACAATCCTTACCATTTTCCAATCTTCTTTTACTTTTGGAGAGCAGATGGACACATTCTCAAAAACTACAATCACCCACAATTCCCTCCCCATCCCAAGAATTACTGTGGAATTTCCAAGACATTCTTATTTGTTTCTTTGATTTATGCCCGCTACAATCAAAGAGACTCTTGGCAATTTATAATATATCTATAAACAATACAATAAAACTTCCATAGTATAATAAATAAAAATAAAAATGACAATACAAGTAATGTAGTAAAACATCCATAATACACAACTAAATCAAAAGGAAGATAAGAAGACAGCAGTTAACATATAAACAATTACAGAAGCAATAAAATCAATGGCCAGACATCGTACCTCCAATGCTCCCCAGAATAATAGCTTGTGCAAAATCAACAGGGTGAAAACTGGTAGGATTCCTGGAAGAAGATGTTGCCAGTGGATGAACACTACTACATTTTCCTGAGATATATAAATTGGAGGAGTCGAAACTTGTCTGAGAAGATGGACCTGCAAATACTTTGGGGGTCAAGCCATTTGGGATTTAAATCCAATCCTTTTAATTACATTCAGAAGCACAAGGGGAACCAATGCAAGGTGCAGAGAACAGGTGTTTTATGCTCACATTGTCTTATAAAAGTAAAGGTTTCCCCTGTCCATTGTTTCTGACTTTAGAGGGCAGTGCTCTTCTCTGTTTCTTAGCCAAGGGATCCAGTATTGTACAAAGACCATTTCTGTAGTCAATGGCTATATGTTAAGAATGTGGACAGAATGTATTACTTTCCCACCAAAGGGGTATCTATTTTCTATTCACATTTGCATGCTTTAGAAAGGAGTGGTGCGGTGGCCTAGAGGTGGAGCTCTCACCTCACCATCAGGAGGCTGTGAGTTCGATCCTAGGTAGCGGCAGATATTTCTCTCTCTGGACACACTGAGAATATTTCTGCTGAACAAAACTCTGCGTAGGCAACAGGAAGGGCATCCAGCCATTAAAAACACTCTGCTAGCTCCATTCAGTTGCCCAGATTCCACCCTGCAAGTGATTATGGGGTTCTTAAATGAAAGATGATTTGCATACTTTAGAACTGCTAGGTGGCCAGGAGCTGGGGCAAGGAATGGGAGCTCATCCCATCATGCACACTCGAGTCTCGAACCTGGTCTGTCAAGCTTTCCAGCTGATAAATTCAGTGTCTTTAACCACTGAGCCACTGCATGCTGGCTTATACTAGTCAACAAACAGCTTATGGATGTTATGGTATGTGGGAATGACCTTGGCAAAGGAGCAGACAAATAAAAGGCTAAGGCCACAGCAGAAATGTGGGCATGGTAAGAGAAAGTACCCCTCTCCCTAGTTTTGGGTCTGTACAGTGAATGGGGTGGGATTGAGAAGGAAGAACTTGCAAGGTTCTATTCATATAGCTGTTCTTGTCTGGTCTACTTGGTAAGGCTGACAGTTGCATTCTGGATCTACTAAAGCTTCTAGATGGTCTTTCAAAGCAACCCAATAGGCAGCACATTTCAGTAATCCAAATGAATGGATGATAAGGCTGTGAGTTACCATGAGTCACGGTGGTGCAGTGGTTAAAGTGCAGTACTGCAGGTTACTTCTGCTGCTTGCCAGCTGCCTGCAACTTGGCAGTTTAAATCTCACCAGGCTCAAGGTTGACTCAGCCTTCCATCCTTCCGAAGTGGGTAAAATGAGGACCCCAAATTGTTGGGGACAACATGCTAACTCTGTAAACCGCTTAGAGAGGGCTCTAAAGCACCGTAAAGTGGTATTTAAGTCTAAGTGCTATTGCTACCATCATTAGATCTTTGCAATCCAGATAAGGCTGGGTTTTTTTTTTACATCAAGCCAAACTGAGTAATAAATCCAGTCCCAAAACATTCTTAGGATCTTATGATTCCTATGCCTGTTTAGATGGTGTGGGTCCTTAACATTTATGGAGGTTCTATGATTTTTCAAATGGCAACTGGTCATTGTTATTTTCTTGAAGATATTTTGCTTCTTGTCCAAGAAATTTCTTCAGTTCTGACTGAATGGTGGAGGATGGAAAGATTTGCAGCCATCTAGTTGTTAGCACTCTTTCTGAAAGCGGTTGAGGCCCCTTGGAGGTTTTTTCTGTGCCTCAGGGTCACCTGAATTGTGCAAATGGGTGTGGAACATTCTTGGAACTGCTGAAAGAACTCTGTGGTAAACAGAAGATAGGCAGGGTCATATCCCTTGTCTTCTGTTGAGAGAGGTCTTTTCAATCTTAATGTAAATGGCCTCCTTGACCCTTGTTTCAAACCAGAACTCATCTCTGTCCAGAATGTGGACTTTGCTGTCTTCGAAAGAATGCACCTGGCAAAATTTGGCAATCATTCTACATACTTGTCATGGCCTTCACCTGCCACCAAAGCAGCCGCTTCATAATTCTCGTATCTACACATAAATCTCACAGGATACAGTAGCACTTAGCTTTATATCATGCGTATTTCTCATTTAGTTTAATATAAGCTAAAAATGGTGCAGCAATGCTAGTGATCTCCAGATGCGCTGAGGATGGGAACATTTGATATTTCGTAAGGTTACTGTGATGAAATACCTTCCCCCTCCCCGCCGTTCTATGTTGCTCCCAAATAAATAGATCTGATTTTCTCCTGTCACCAAATGTCAAGAACAATTTCTGTTCACACCTCACCACTCCACACTGGCAAAGTTAAGGAAGGAAGCAAACAAGCAAATAAATAAATTGCTGGAAATATCAGCACACAAGCATGATAAGGATAAAAATAAGAATAATCTGTCCAGCATCGTACACAATGGGACTTGGCATTCAGACGCACAGATATAGCAGATACAGCAAATATCAAACACACTCCCCAACTCCCCACCCTAACCCTGTACACTACAAAAATTTTATTAATTTTTTTTCCAATTCTCATAACACCAAGAAGAAAAATAACAAGGGGACTTGGCATTCAGACGCACAGATATATATATATATATATATCACAGACAAACACAATACAGAAGCCTGATGATGGTGAAGAGGATGAAGATCATTCGGCCATCTTGAAGAGCTTATTCTACAAAGCAGCAAATATCAAACACACTCCCCAACTCCCCACCCTAACCCTGTACACTACAAAAAATTTATTAATTTTTTTTCCAATTCTCATAACACCAAGAAGAAAAATAACTTTTGTTTCTCCTGTCGGTTAAAGAAATTTGTATATGAGATTAGTCCCACCAAAATTCAAGGCCTATGTGATGGCCCAGGTTGTGGCATGAAAGCAACACAGCCAGAGAACAGATCTAACTCCCCTTTATTGCTCCAACTATCCTCATGTTTACTACAAGTCCTGGAGCAAAGCTCTCACATGCACCTTCAGCAGCCTCTGGTTGCAGGTAATCCAGTAAACCAGGTTAGCTAAATAGTAACCAGGGCCAGCATCCAATAAGCCAAGTTTAGCCAAATAGTAACCAGGGCCAGCAATCCAGTAACCTAGGTATAGCAAACAGTAACTGGGGCTAGGAATCCAGTAAGCCAGGTTAGCCAAATACTAACCAGGGCCAGCATCCAATAAGCCAGGTTTAGCCAAACAGTAACTATAGGGCCAGCAATCCAATAACCCAAGTTAGCCACAGCAACCAGAGCCAGAAATCCAATTAGCCAGGTTATCCAAAGAGTAACCAAAGCCAGCAATCCAGTAAGCCAGGTTTAGCAAACAGTAACCAAGGCCAGGAATTCAGTAAGCCAGGTTAGCCAAACAGTAACCTCCAGGCATCAGCAAGTGCACACAAGGCTCCACAGATTCAACGCTTGTTCCCAACAAATTCTCCTCCCACCAGCACCTCCTTACACCCCAGTCCCCAAGTATGCATTGTGAAGGGGCACAAGGCACTCTCCTCCCTTGTAGCTGACTCAGTCTGTGTTGTTCTCTTGCCTTCTCTCTTCTCTCCATGCTCTTGGATCAGGAGGGGGTGCTCCTTGCTCTTCTCCTGAGCTCTGTCTCACCTGCCCCTCCCTGCCTGCAGGCCTTTCTAAACCTGAAAAGTCTTGCCCGCACTGACTCTGCCCTCCCCCAGTTTCCTCCAAAGCCAATGGAGCTGCCTTCTCTCGGCTCTTGTTCCAGATCATCTTCCCTGACAGATTTAGACTCCTACAAGGGCATTGACAGCCCAAGTCAAGATCTTTTCTCCCAACACACAATGACTACTTCTATGAACTTTGTTGAGGAAGAACTGGCTATGCTCAACAGCTATGCAACCCCCAAATGTTTAAAAGCTCTTGTTAGCTTTCTGACATAGTCCCAGCTGATTATTAAGTTCTACATCAATAACAGTTTTCAGAATGACAAAAGGATGGCGGTGTCAAAGAGTTGAAAGGTGAGAGGGCATATCTCTCAAAGAATTCAATCTTTGTGATCTCAGACTTGGCCCAGTTTTTAATTTGAGAGCTTCCACCCCCACATTTCAAGGTATTGGTTTGTAATAAAGAATCATAAGGGGGTGGGGGATACAGGACAAAATGTTTCAAAACTATAGTTTGCCATCTGCCAGGTTTACAGAAATGCTGCACAAATCTTGTTAATTATGGGAAACTGATTAGGAAATTAGCAGTTTTTACTCTGGCTCATGTTGTAGTGCCAACATGATTTTGTTGCTGTACAAGATGCCTCTCCCTCTGTTATGATGCTCCATATGTCCTTGCCGTTAAGGAAACAGTTGGCAACTATTTATACCAGGTATTTCCACCATTATTTCATTTATGATTCTGATTTATGCATACCATGTCTATCAGATCCATGCTTTCTAATTTTTCCTGAAATCAGCAATCCTACCCCATCTTCTCAATGGTTTTAGAGGTCAATACATGCAAGAGTGGGATGCCACTGGTTCATCTCAGTTCTATAGAACTGGTAGTTCTGAAGAGCAGCAGACACAGAAACGTTTCACTGTGATGACCTTTTGGTTGTCTGCTTGGTCCACTTGCCCGCCCACCTGCCCAGGCTCTTGGCTGTCCTTTATTTCCTGCTTTTTCAACCTCAGCTGCTTTGTGTGGCACAGCTGAGGTTGAAAAAGCAGGAAAGAAGAGGGTTTTCAAATGCTGTGCACCTGCACATAGCGCTTGTGAGCTGTCCGAGCGGCACTGTTGATGGTTTTTTTGCAAATGCTGTATACACACATGTGTAGCATGTGCATACACAAAATGCACTCTCACCAAACCGGTAGTAACACTGGTTGAATCCACCCCTCAATACATGTCCTGGGTGCCCATTGCTAGAGAGTTCTTGTGATCTAATTTGATAAAGGTATTTTTTAGAACTGAGATTAATGAGGAGATGATGATGATGATGACAGTGACAATGATGAACATTGTTTCCATGATTCATTTGCAAATGATGTAACTGAAAACAGAGAAGAAGAGGTTGACTTATCCTTCAAAGCACTGAGAACAAGAAGCAAAGGATGGAATGTCATTAAAGGGAGATCCAACCAAGAACTATAGAGGAATTTCCTGAAAGTGAGAATGATTCATCAGTGCAGCAGGTTGCCTCTCACTGTTTTGGGTGCTCCATTGCTGGAGGTTTTCAAGAAAAGATTGAACAACCATTTGTCTGGGATGGGATAAGACTAAAAACTCTCCAAGGTCCCTTCCAGATCTGTCATTCCATGATGAGTCCATCATTCCATGATTCTATGAAAAGTAGATGTGCTGTTCTGCATATTTGTTTGGCCTACTTGGGATTAAACCTAATGATAACTAGGATGAGCATGTTTCCTTTATAAAGTCAGATGTCCCTTTGATATATGAATGTTTGGGTAGCTGTCTTATGAAATTATCTTCTGCAAACCAGGCATACTGTGCATCTTCATAACCTAGCAGTTGAATATCCATAGTTTGTTCTCTCAAGTCATCATAGCCCAATTGAAGGCAAAAATGATTGAGGGTCATATTAACTTCATTTCACCAATTTATCTTGCCGGTCACATCTATCCAACCCATCAGAATGGGGAGGTAGGGAATGTTGCGGGCCCCATCCTCTAGGGCAGTGATGGCTAACCTTTTCAGCACCAAGTGCCCAAAGCGTGCATGTGTGCATCCCCAAAATGCAATATGCATACATTTCCCGTGCATGTGCCCTGCCCTTCTGCATGCCTCTCATCCCCCATGCACGCATGGCAGAGATCCGAAGACCAGCTGGCTGGCAGGAGGCATGTGTGCGAATGCACGATGGAGCCGAGCTGGGGCGACAGCTTACATGCCCACAGAGAGGGCTCTGCGTGCCACCTCTGGCATGCATGTCATAGGTTCTCCATCATGGCCCCAGGGAGCCGTGACCTGTTGGGACCCAGAAGAAGGACCTTCTCCATGGGGGGTCCCTCTCTTTGGAACATCATCTCCCCAGATTTTAGACTGGCCCTCTATTACTCTTCCAGAAGGCGCTGAAGACCTGGTTCTGCCAGCGGGCCTAGGGAACCCAGAGCGAGATGGAGCCCATCAAATGGCTCATGTGAAGTGCTGTCACCAGGGCAGGGGGTGTTTTTATTATATTAATTTATTATCTGACTCTTCTTTTATTGGTTTTATTGTTTTTACATGAGGCTTTATATCCTGTAAGCCTCCTTGATCTGCTATGTGAGAACAGGCAGCAATAAAAATAAATAAATAAAATTAGAAAGTGAAATGACCTTTAGTTTAGTTTTTGATCTGGTCCTGCCTACTTAAAACTCAGCACAGATCACATCTTAGAAAAAAAGGAAGCTGCATCCCTCTTCTCCCTGCAGGTCTTTTTTGGACAATGTCCAGCTGTTTCTTATTGACAATAGGATTGTAACTCAAAGGCTGCAGATGGCTGACCGTACAGAAAATAATCACTGATGAAACTCTGCATCGATTAGCTGCTGGGTTCCAATTGATTGTTGAATTATCTGCACAGTAGGATTTCAGGCTTTGTTTGTCTGGTTCTACAAAATCATGAAAGAGCATCTTTCAACCCCTCCTCGGTTCCTACCTGATGTTGAATTAAGATGAGCCAATTAAAAAAAACAGGGGTGGGGAGAATAAAAGAAAACAGGAACAAGGCAAGACAACTACTCCTTTTGTATCTCGTCCGCAACGAATGGTATCAGACAAAAGCCCAACAATATTTATGCCGGGGTGAGATCTCTTGTTCCTCCAAGGACAGATTTGCAGTAGTGAGGCTGTCAATCATTGTTGAGGTCTAAAAATAAAAATAATAAAGGAACTGGAAAGAAGGAACTGGAAAGAATCAAAATTATTATTTTTTTAAAAAAATAGGAACATTGATTTTTAGAACTCTTCATCTGTTTCAAGCTTAATTCACATGAAGCATTCCTTCAAAACAGGATTGCACTGCAGGGAGGGTTTCTACACGCATGCAGAGGTCCATTTATAGGAAAACCTAGTTAGAAAAGAACTGGAAGGTACCCTGGAGGCCTTCTAGTCCAACCCCTTGCTCAAGCTGGAGATCCTATGATATTTCAGACAAGTGGCTGTCCACTTAAAAAACCTCCAGTGTTGGAGCACCCACAACTTCTGAAGACAAGTTAACTGGCTAATTGTTCCCACTGTTAGGAAATTTCTCCTAATTTCCAGGTTGCTTATCTTCTTGATTAGCTTCCATCTACTGTTTCTTGTTTTGCCTTCTGGTGCTTTGGAAAATAAGTTGACCCCCTTCTTCTTTGTGGCAGCCACTCAAATCCTAGAGAACTGCTATCATGTCACCCCTAGTCCTTCTTTTATCTAGATTAGCCATACCCAATTCTGGCAACTGTTCTTCATATATTGTAGTCTCTAGGCCTTTAATCATCCTAATCATTAGTGTCAGATGAGATACTTCTGTGTTGTGCTGATATGTTGTGTTGTGATATTTTGAGTATCTCATAGGGGCAGAATGGATGGTTTATGAGCACAAAAATTTTCATCATCCATCATACCTATCTCGCAGACCCGAAGAACTCTCTTCTTTGGACCTCGGGTGTATATTATAGCAAGCCATGGTTTATTTAGTTAGGGCTTATTGAATAAATCATATGCTTGCACAATAAACCAAGCTTGCAGAAGTGTTGCAATGATATATGAGAATGACCTTGGGAGACAGGAGGAAGAGCTGTAGAGTAGACAATAGTTACATAAGACGATGCTGAGTCTGCAAAAGGAATTGGGGCATGGCAAAAGTCTCAGTCGGGATCATCCCTACTTCCTTGGACTATAAAGGGGGAGAGATGCACTTTTAGACTTGCAAGATTATATGAATGTAACTTTACAATAAAATTAATTAGTACTTCCTGATATCTTCTTTCTGGACCAGTTCATAATACTCACATAGGTTTAAACCCAATCTTCCTGTTAATCTCTTTTTGTTTTCTGTAAGAAGCATTTCACAATGATGGGTGGGATTGTTTTCATCAGATCAAACATCTCAGATTGTCCACTTTTGAATTATGCAACCAACCCCCCAGGACCAGCCTGCTTGGTCAAACTAAACACCTGTAAAAAGCATCTAGGAGTTTTGCTTTCCATGTAAATTTCTTGTTTTAAGAATTCATCTGGATTTTTTTTTCCTTTTGTAGAATCTCATCCCTACATAATGCGCTTCTCATTGATTTTCCACGGAGCCAATGGAACCTAAGACCAAATATTGAAAGCAAAGAGAGGGGGGAAAAATCCCTGCAAAACTAATTTTGATGAGGTCTTTAAGTGCCACGGTGAAAAATGTAAACAGCTTTGACACCATAGTTGTGAGAGGTCTGAACAGCAGGGGAGGAGTAAACAGGTGTGTGATAGCAATCATTAGCATATGTGTATGAACTCATGAGATGTTAAGTGTTGTCTCATGCAGAGGTGTTGAAAGCTTGGCTGAAGTAAAAGATCAGGAGAACAAATGAAACAGTATCCATTCCTTGGATGTGTCTGCTGGAATCATCACATTATAAGGCAGCCAAACTATTTCAATTTAATTGAAAGCAAGATTAATTTGAATCATGGGAAGGGGGCATTTTACTGGTCAGGGCCTTTTAATAATTTGAGTGAGAACAAGAATGGTGTTGAATGAGAAATTGATACAAAATCAGCAGGGTCATCTTTTAAGAGAAAGACCAATTTATACAAAGAGCCAGTCTGGGTCTAAGTGGTTAAGGCACCAGGCTTAGGTGATGAGGAATCCTAGTTCCATCTTAGCTATAAAAGTCAGATGGAGGACTTGTGTCAATCACCAGGAGATAGTGAATTCTAGTCCCACTTTAAGCATGAAAAAGACAGGGAAACCCTGGGCCATTCACTAGGAGATAGTCAGTTCTAGTCCTACTTTAGACATAGAGAAGAGCTTGCTGGGTGATTTTAGGCCAATCACCAGGAGACAGTGAGATCTAATCCTGTCTTTAGCATCAACATCAACTGGGTTGGACATTATCTATCCTTAAGAAAAGAAAAAGCAAGTAATCATAGGATTAGACATTAGACTCACTCAACCTAAAAAAATCTATGAGAAGAAAAAAAAAATCTACTTCTACAAAGGTCAACTCAGAAAGGGAAAATAGATTCAACTACAAGCAATATTCAGGAACAGAATGGCAATGGTTCACTTCTGAGTCTTACTTTAGTTAATTTGGCTCAGCATTAATATTTTCTGATCCTTGTCTCCCCATGTCTGAGAATTGAACATTTTGTTTTGACCTTTAGCTGGATGTTCCAAACACAAAAGTGACTAGACATCTTTGCTACATCCATTTTCTCTTTTGTCTTTTCTCCAAAGAATTATGTAATTCTTTCCTTGTTCTATTTTGTTTACACTGCTTGCAGTTATGATCAGAAATTGTTCTCTGAAGTTTTCTTCATTGAAAATATTTATCAGCTGAAATAGCCATTGTTAGAGTTTGTTTTAGGAGGCAGGTTCTGGCAAGACTGTAATAGGAAGAGCTGGTCCTTTCCAACCTTTTTCAGTTTAAAATTGGACTTGTCATAATTCTTCTCAGTGTATTGTCAATGTGAGAAATAGTATTGTTTATTTAACTGTATAATTTACAAAATGTTTATAATTGTTTCATTGTTCATCCTTCTCCAAACAGATGAAAGATTGAGAAGAAAAAGCACTGAATCTATTTTGTTAGTGGTGGTAATTATAAATATTATTAGTTTAACTGAATATGTAGACAGCATCACTGCTGGAGTCTTTTTAATTACTTGAGTCTATTTTGAAGCCTTAGGACTAAAGGAAGAAATGAGATTATGAATATCAGTCTTGAAATAATCAAAGATTAATGCCCATCCAGCATTAATTGATTTCCTGAAGCCTTATTATGCTTGACTCTACTAGAGCATTTTTTGAATTATTAGGTTTCTTGGTAAAAGTATTCATCAAATTGCTAAGGTTACAGTGACCTTCAAGTAATATTTTGTTTGGAGGGAGTTCACACCATTTTTCTTGCATGCTTTGATTCATTACTGATGTGCCATCCTTAGCAACCATATAGATAGGACTTCTTCAGGAAGATCTGTCCAACCAAGACATTCATGTTTTCAAGCTGGTCCACTGCAACTGTTATTGACCTTTTTTCTCTTTCTTTCCACCTTTCCCAGCATTGCTGATATATCAAGGGAGCTGGTTCTTCTCATAATGTGTCCAAATCTCAGTCTTGACTAGTGGCAATTGCCTAAAACAGTTTCTTGGCAAGATTTTGGAAATGTCTGCTTCCTAGGCTGAGAAACAGTGATTGGCCCAAGGTCAGCCAGCTGGCTTTGTGCCTAAAGTCAGCTTAGAACTCAGAATTTCTAGCCTGGTGCCTTAACCTCTGCACTGAACTGGCTCTTTAAATATATTCTAGCAGTTACAAAGCAATAATGGATGAGTAAAACATCTAAAGCATTTTAAGAATCCGATTAACCTCTCTACTAATTTCTTTGAATGTTCCAGATCTTGTCTAAATACAACTGGAAGGGTTTTCCTCAGGGTTTAATGTCAATTAAAGATCTCAGGTTAACTAGACTTCAGTGGTTCTGGAGAAGAACTAAACATTGACTTATTAGCTAATAGCACATTCAACAACCAGCTACTCTCGCTGGTTTTCATCCTCACTTATCATTGAAAAGAGGCAAAAGCATGCAGAATCGTCTATGGCCAGGATCACAAAAATCTTACAGGGAGCTGAATTTCAAAGCAGGCATCACTATTATGAAGTTTGGTTCTTTCTCAGCTGGTGTGAGACAGAGAAACCATTTTTTAATCATCCAGGATTAAAATGCAATCAACTAGATATCCTGGTTAAAAGGACTATTTACACTGGACATGGTTCAAAACAGGCCTCTGTCTTTATGAAACTTTTCCTCTGCAGTAAAGTCTCAAGGTTTTCTACCAAAGCATAACAAAGGAATTCTGCCATCCTCTCCTCCACCCCATTGCCTCTTCCCCGCCTAAAAGCAAGAATATGTGGAACTATCTTGTCCCTTATAGTTTGCAGTAAATATGCCAAGTAAACTTTCCCAATAAATATAATTGACTAATTTTCAACATCAAGTAGAAAGGGAGTTGCATTTTCATAACTTAATTATAGTGTCAGCAGGTTGCCAATTAATTAATTGGGCTTTTTTTCCCCCATTCCTCTTTTCTGTGTAGTCTTAGCTGTATTTAATTAGCATCTGGCTGGAAAGGAGAGGAAACTCCGGTCTTATATTTGGCTAAATGCCTTTTTTTTCATGGGTGAAGATGGTTTCTTCTGTGCTGTGGCTCATTTCTAATTGTAATGTTTATGATTGCACCAACAGGTCAGCCTATCCGAACAGTTATCAGTGGAGGCCTGGGTGATTTCTATAAGTAGAAGTTCCAGCTAATTTGTTTCTCTGGCTGTTCTCAAATAAGATTAGCTTGGCCACAGTGATTTATTCTCAGATAATCTCCAAAAGTCATCCATTGTAATGTGTTCCATGCAGGATGCTTCCAAAACTGGTCTAGAAACTGAACATGATATAAAATGTCAGAACTAATTTATTGAATGGATCAAAACACTGTGAGAGCCAGCTTGGTCTAGTGGGTAATGCATTGGATTAAAAACTGGGAGACTGGGAGTTCTAGTCCCACTTGTTGGAAGAAATATCCATCTGGTTCAGTTCCAAGCTGGGAGAAAAGCACTGGAGACGAAATGGAGGCTGGAGGCTCATTGGAAAGAGGATCCACTTATTGATGAAGGAGAAACACATGGGTGGTTCTGGGCAGCCGACCACATGGAATTGAGAGAGAGAGGGTCTCTTGGGCTTTGAACATGAGCTTCCTGTTCCTGTGCAAGAACATAAATTCTAGACTCCCATGAGGCCATGTGGGGTCAGTTTGTCTGAGATAAGTTTGGTTGAAGCTTGGACTCTGATGCAATGTCCTTAGAAGATGGTGCAATGTAGCGAGCTCTGCTGCTAGTGGGTTAATCCTATGATGTCCTGGAGGTTCATGTCTTAATCCCATCACCCTGAAATGGAAGGTCTTTCGTTTTGTAGATAGTATGGCCCAGTCTTTAACGGACACAAAATATCTGCTGGGGGGATGGATCTGGGGCTGAATTTCTGTCTCCCTTAAGATTTTTATTTCTCTTTTAAGGGAAATATTTTATCCTGCCTTTTTAAAATATTCCTCAAAATATTTCATTCTACTAGGAGAGGGCTCGGTGCTAACTTTTTACACACTTTAGGGATGAAAGCCAATAGGGCAATTTTTGACCAATTGTCAGAAGACAGTGAGTTCTAGTCCCATCTTAGGCAGGATATAAATCTAAAAAATAGCAGTAAATATAGCATGGAAGCCAAGTTCAGGATGTTTCTAGTATAATATAAAGCTTGGATTATTCAGTTTAAAAAAAGGTTCTAAATAGAGATTTGACTTGGGGAGTGGGGAGTGAATGAATGTGCTGATAGAAGAACTTCTATTCAACTAGTGTATTTAATTATAAATTTATCCCTTATTGGTGTTCTTTAGAATATGATCAAAAATACAAATGTCTTGCTGCAGATTAGGACTACCTGTAACCTAGAGATCTTGATTGTACTCTAGTCCCCATAACTGCTAAACAGTGTATTTTGTCATAATTCTCTTTTTTTTAATTTTGAACTGAAATTTACTTCATACCTGCAAAGTATATTCCTTGTGTCATAAACATGGTCTGAAAAATAAACTGGAATTAGCCACAAAGTTAAAAGGTTTTGAAAGAGGTCAGCTATATAAAGGACATCTCAGTTTGGATATTTAATCTGAGGCACATCTCATAAAATGCTGATATTGAAGCCTGTGCATTCAGAAATGTCTGCATGCATTTTCTATCTTTAATGCATGCAGTCTTCGGGATGCATTAAAAAAAAAAAAAAACTGCTTTACGAATTGCATTGCAAAAAAACAGTGGTGGTTCATGGAAACACCAGTGCCATACTGTCCTAATAAAATGTGAAATTAATTAATCTCTCAACCTTCCCTACCAGTTGCTGAGAAAGTTTGTGTTCTCTTGTCCTGCTGTGGTTTCTGCAAAGCATCTGCTTGCTCATTATTTATTAATTGATTTGCAATGGCATCCTTGCTGCTTCAAGGTAACCGACATTCAGGCGTTTACAGTTGGCACTAAACCCAAGAGTAACAATATCACAATGCATTCACAACATACCTCAGTATCAAGCAGTAATCATGGTGCAATACCTCAGCATTCCTTCATTGAGTTGTTAAAAGGCCTTCTGAAAGTTGATAGGGTTGGCAGGGATGGGTAAACTGATCATTTTGATCCAAGAAAAGAATAGATAAAGATGAAGGTTCTCCTTGCACATACATGCTACTCATTTCTGGCTCTAGGGGATGGTGCTCATCTCTGTTTCAAAGGCAAAGAGCCAGTGCTGTCTGAAGATATCTGCATGGTCATGTGACCAGCATGGCTAAATGCTGAAGGTGCATGGAAGGCTGTTACCTTCCCACCAAAGATAGTCCCTATTTTTCTACTTGCATTTTTTTTACATGCTTTCAAACTACTAGGTTGGCAGAAGCTGGGACGAGTAATGGGAGCTCACTCCATTATGCGGAGCTAGGGATTCGAACTGCCAAACTGTCGACCTTTCTGATTGACAAGCTCAGCATCTTAGCCATTGAGCCACTGCTGTTAAGAAAAGAATATAAGTACTTCTGTTGCTACACAAGGAGATCGCTTCTGGACTTTGTGCTTGAGGTGGGGAAAAAAATGAAACGTTGATTTTTGGGGTTTTACTGATTAGATTGATTTGTTGTTACAGAAGCAGCAAGTTTACACTATTATGAAAAGTAAAAAGTTGAGGTTCGAGGTTAATGCTTGATTCTACTGCAAAAGAGAGAGATGGAAGTCAATGCTTTTTTTTTTTTTTTTTGTCTTTCCCTCCTCTCCTCCTCACTTCTCTTTTCCCCTTCCCTTCCTCTCTGTGTGCTACTGTTTGCTTTTGGGTTTTTGTTTTGTTTTGTATTTTATTCTATAATCTAATAAAATGTCATTAAACCATTGAAGGCCTTCTGAAATAGTCTGATTTTTTTTCTCAAGCTTTCAGAAAATTATAAATGAGTTTCTCACATCTTAGGAGTAAGGTGTTCAGCACAAAAGGAGCTCCTTCCTACTGGATGGTCCCATAATTTGGGACACTCTGAGGGATTTTTTTGCAGCACTGAATGGACATATTCTATTTAGAATAGTGGTCTTGAACATATCCAGGTCTGAAGCCATCAAAGGTTTATAAGTTATAACTAGTACCTTGAATTACACCTGGAATGGACATAGTAGCTGATTTACATGTAGTCCTTGATTTACAACAATTCATCTACTGACTGTTTCAAGTTGCAATTGCACTGAAAAAGTGGCATGACCATTTTCACACTTATGACTATTGCAGAATAGAATAAGGAACAGAAAATACTGGAATAGAATAGAATTAGGAATAGAATATAATAGAGCAGAGTAGAATAGGGAATAGAATAGAATAAGGAATAGAATATAATAGAGTAGAATAGGGAATAGAATAAGAATATGTATAGAATAGAATAGAATAGAATAGAATAGAATAGAATAGAATAGAATGGGATGGGATGGGATGGGATGGGATGGGATGGGATGGGATGGGATGGGATGGGATGGGATGGGAGGGAAGGGAAGGGAACAGAGCAGAGCAGAGCAGAACAGAACAGAACAGAACAGAATAGAATAGAATAGAATAGTTGGAAGGGACCTTGGAGGTCTTCTAGTCCAACCCCCTGCTTAGGCTGGAAACCCTACAACACTTCAGACAAATGGTTATCCAACATCTTTTAAAAAAAACTTCCAGTGTTGGAGCATGTTACTGTCAGGACATTCTTCCTAGCAAGTTCTAGGTTGCTACTCTCCTTGATGAGTTTCCACCCATTGCTTCTTGTCCTGCCCTCAGGAGCTTTGGAGCATAGCTTTGCCTCCTCTTCTTTATGGCAGCCCCTGAGATATTGGAACACTGATATCATGCTGTAGGATCCAATCTGAGACAGTCACCAGGACTAGAGCTTTAGTCTTCCAAGCACATTCTGCAGGGTAAGAAGTTCCCTGAGGATGGGTTGCGGCATGAGACTGAAAGCTTGGAAGATTAAACCTCTGGTCTTGATGACAGACTCAGATTGGATCCCTTGAATTAATTCATAGACACAAACCTAGTGAATAATTTAATCTGGATTAGGATGAAGAAGACATCAGGTTCTTTTTGATTTGATTTTAGAAGTAATTGACAACATTGCTGGCAAAATGTCCCATGCTTATTTGAAACAAAGCAGGATACATAGACATAGTGTTGTGGTTTGCTGGCAGCCTGTGCAGATGGCAGCAAAATTGGACAGTGGGGAAGAGCAGGGACCAGTCCAGGAGTCTGGGGAGGACTCAGATGTGGGTCCTGTATCTGATGCAGAGATGAGGCCAGGACCATCTGGGAATTGTGTGCTGACTCCGGAGCCTCCACAGTCTGGCAGCAGCGAGGCAGAGGAACAAGGGGAGCCTGTTCCCAGTATGCATGTGCGCAGAGCTGCTAGAAGGCAAGAGTAGCTAAGACAAAAGGGGCGACTTGGGAGTAAGGCTTGGAGATGATTGCCCCACCCCTAAGGTATAAAGGAAATGCAAAGGTAAAGAAACCTTTGCAGGAAGCAAAGTTGTTCACTCTGTCCAGATTAAACCTTGAAGCTCTGTGTGGACGTTGTACTTCAGTTGCCTTTTTAACTGTTAATTTGGCACTTTGGTTGTTGGCAGCAATTCAAAAAAGATAAAGGTGGGTCTTATTTCGAGGGACTACTTGGGATTTATTGCGGGCTGGGAATTCAGATAATTCCCAGCGTTGAAATAAAACAAGAGTTGTTTGAACTAAGCGTATGCTTAATTATGGTCTCAGGAAGCCTTAGACAGAATACATAGATTTATACTTAGTCACATGCGTGTGTCTATACATGTGTGTTTCTGTGTGTGTCTATACATGGGTGTGTCTATCTGTGTGTGTCTGTAGTGTGTGTATCTTGATAGTTTTCTAGAGGAAATAATACAATACGCTGTGCCTCCAAGTCCTTCTGTGCCTTTGTTGTCCTTGGCTGGAATGGCAAAGTAAGCATTCGTGATCGGCAGCTGTCACAATGACTGAGTTAAAGTTTATCTAATCATTAATGCCTGAAAGCAGACCCTTTCCACTTTCCTTGGAGAATTGTTAAATCAGTGACTCCTTTCTGACCTCTTCTTTCAACTGTGAAAGGAAGTGAAAAGGCTCGGTTTGACACTTCTCAAGAGTTCAAGTAGAATGATGGGTAGCATTTTATTTTGTCTCTATTTCTGGATGCAAAAGCAAAAGAGAAAGATTAAAAAAAAAGTTCTGTATCTGTCTCTCTGTCTGTGCATGCATGCGTGCACACACACACACACACACACACAGAGAAATACACTAAACTTTCAAGCAGTGGAATTTCAATTCCCCTCTTTAGCCTAATTGTTCTGAGACAGATGTGGCCCCATGACCTTGAATAGAAAAATAGGACTGAGTGCCAGCATGAAAAAGAAGAAAATATTATTCTTTAAATAAATTGCCACAGTTTTAAACACCTTGGAACTGACTTATTTGTTGGCAGTTGACTTTAACTTCCAGCTTCTTAGTTACTCACCATTCAAAGGTACACAATTAATATCTTCAAGTAATAACCCAGAGGTTTTGCTTCCCCTGTATAAATTCATCTCCAGCTACATTTTGTCACTTGCATCAGAACTTTCTTTTGTTTTATTTTTAATGTTAAGCTATTTAAGTATTAAATGATAACATGACATTCTCCTCTATTGGAAGCATATGATGCCCTGAACTGAAAGATTTGCTTTGGGTGGGACTTGCTTATCTGACACCATGTAAGGAGGGTGCTGTTGACTCTTGAAGCTCCAAATGACTTAGGTCCTGATTATTTTAGAGACCATATCTCACTGTTAATATAGTCAGATGGAGAGGTCATTCTGAAAGCCTTCTCTGCTGCCAGAAACCTGGCTATCTGGCATGTAGGAGAATGCCTGCATTCCCTCCGGGACATGTGTTTGGCTCTACTTTTCTAATATTCAGCAAAATGCAAAAACAGGGTGAAAAGGAAGGAAGGATTGTAGGAAAGGAGGGAAGGAAGGAGGAAAGGAGGGAAGAATGGAAGGAGGGAAGGAGGGAAAGAGGAAAGAAACTAGGAAAGGAGGAAAGGAAGAAGGGAAGGAGGAAGGAAACTAGGAAAGGAAGAAAGGAAGAAAGGAAGGAGGAAAGGAGGGAGGGGGAGGAAAGAAAGACAGAAGAATAGGAAGGAGGAAAGGAAGGAGGGAGAAAGGCCTTTTGCCAAGCATTTATCACCTATATTTTTTACAATAATGATTACAAAGTAATTATATCTCTGATTTTAAGTACACTGTATTTATTTTTTACAATTTGAATTTTAATTGTATTCAGTCACCAATGCTTTATGGACAAAATAGACAGGTGGTAATAAGTTGATCGTCATGATGAATGAATGAATCCTATATTTTAGATTAGAACCTAAAGCACTGAAAAAATATCCAGTCTAATGAGTGTGATATTCATTCCATCAATAAACAAAATAGCAAGAGCAAATAGCAAGATTAATTGCTGTTAGATAAAATAATACTAAAAACTCTCACAAGTGCCTTGTGTTAATTATAGAAAGTTGTTTGATACTGTTCTGTATAGAATCCTGACATAGAATGGTTTTAGAAATATTTGGCATTTGTGCGAGCATCCAGAATTTTTATTAAAAAGGCTATGAAGACATGGAAAATAACTTTGATAGCAAATAGATATGTAAATTTCAGGATAGGAATTTTTCAAGGAGAAACATTGGCTCCATTGTTGTTGTTGTTTTTGTTTGCTTTTGTTTTTACTCTCAGTGTTTTGGATAAAACAATTTTGGGTACAAATGCTCAAGGCAAGATAGAAAAATACTTCACTCATTATGCATGGATGATTTGAAGCAATTTTTTTAAAGAAAAGAATTGAAATTGAATTCTTACTTAAATACTATTGATAGAAAAGAGAGGTATATGGAAAGGTGGCTGGTTTGAAAATAAATAAAGATAAAACAAAGATCTTGACAAAGAATATGCTATCAAGACAAAAGGAAGAACTGGTGGATATATTGAAAATTCAGGTTATGAATGAGATCAAGTATTTGGGGATACATTTGACAGCAAGATGTAGGACACTAAAAGAGAATAACTATATCAAACATAAGCAGCAGATAGCGCTAGATTTGGTGAAATGGGAAAATTTACAACTGTCATTAATAGGGAGAATATCAAAAATCAAGATGAATATACTACCCAGAATTTTATATTTGTTCCAAACAATTCCAGTTAGGCTTGAAAAAGATTATTTTGAAGACTTAAATAAAATTGTGTTGAAATATATATGGCAAGGTAAGAAAGCAAGAATAAAGTTAAAACTTTTGTATTATGCCAGAATAAGAGGAGGATTTGGTTTGCCTAATTGGGAGTTGTATTACCAAGCTACAAATTTGATGTGGGTTAAGGAATGGATAACATTAAGAAATACTAGATTGTTGACATTAGAAAGACATGATCTGTTGTTGAGTTGGCATGCTTTTCTATGGTATAAAGGAACTAAAACACAGGGGTATTTTAGAAGACATTATATACGGGAGTCTCTGTGGTTAAACTGGGAGAAGTCTAAAAGGCAATGTTAAGTCTGCCAATGAGACTTCCTGTTCATATCTGTTGTTAATTCAGTTGCAATAATTTATTTGACCTGAGACTTCTGCTCAGCAACAAAATCCACAAGGGTAACCAAAAACAAAGCTTCTTTCTTGTTATGGTTGACAGATTTATTTATTTATTTTTACATTAAGCATTTTATTTAAAGAAAAGCTCTTTTGCAGTCCTGTCATCAGGATTTCCAGATAACCTGAACCCCCGAGAGAGCATCTATCTAAAGAAGTTTCTTTTCTTCCCTCATACATAAACTGTCTCATCCAATATGGTGCAATTGAGATTATTACAAGGGGAGAGCAAGGCAGATATCAGGCAAGGAATTCATTATATCAGAGAAAATCAGTTGCGTAATATGTATGGATATTTTTTTAATTTTCTTTTGGATTTGTCCATCATGTTCCTCTCTTTTGAGGGGAGGGAGACATTTGCCCACTTTTAGAAAGTATCTCAGTATTAGAACAAAGCAGGGGGGATAATGCCCTCTAAATACGTATATATGTACTAAACTCAGCTTGCATGGCCAGTGCAAGAGATTCTGGGAGTTGACATCCAAAATACCTAGAGGAAACCTTTTAGCATCTTCATTAGAAGTTTCAGTAGAATCTTCACAACCATACATGTTTTAACTCCATACATATTTTAGCATAGTTTTATAAATTCTTGTAGACCATCAAAGCAACATATCATTCCAGTGGTGTGCAACCATTTTATAGAGCCATTGTGCCAAGTGTTTCTAGTGGGCCAATGGGACATCACTAGAAAGAGAGGGGAATTGTGTTCCTACTATTATTTCAAATTACATAAAAATTCAATGGGCTGGTAATAAAATAAGGTGGGAAAGATAAAAACAAGAGCAGTAAATTATTTTGAATCCCTGAAATCATGAATGTTTAAAGGTCTGGGTATCTTCTCTGTTCAAGATCTTTTTTGAAAGTAGAGAAAGTGGGGAAGAGGACTATATATTACCTGAAGAAGTGTTATATAGCTCCATGGAAGGAAAGAAGGGTTAGTATTCAAATAGCAATATTTTTTTTGCATAATTTATTAACATAGATAATAATGAGAAGAAAATGCACCTAGCTTAGGAATAATGTCCTTCAAATTTTCATGCAATTTTTCAATCTGCATGAAAAGAGGCATGGTGGCTCAGTGGATTAAAGATACTGGAGATGGTTTCTGCTCCAGTGGTTTGAGTCCTAGCACTGCGTGTTGGGATGAGCTCCCATCACTTGCCTCAGCTTCTGCCACCTAATAGTTTAAAGCATGTTCTGTGCAAATAGATGAAATAGATGCCACTTCGGTGGGGGGAATGAGCTGATGCTCCATGCAGGCAGTCAGAATTCTACCATCTGAGCCTTCCCTGTGTGCTCAATTGCAAGGCAACTCTAGGGAGGGAGGAGGCCTTGGGTGACACTGCAAGGAGAGCCACGTGTCTTTCTTCTGGTGTGAAGCCAGCTCATCTTCTTGTGGTGCATCATGGGAAATGCATGAGCCTTTCCTACAACAGAACTGGTACCTGGGAAGCCAAAGTTCTATTCTGCAATTGCATTGTAGTCTCTTGACTAATATAACAATGCCATAAAACAACATACACAATTCATTACTTTACCATATCAAAGTTCTTCCCATCATTCTATTGCTTGCATATGTCCATAACTTTAAAAAGGTCTCTCTTAAATTACAAATAGTGCTGTGTTTTAAGGACAGCTTATGAGGAAAATGACTTTCCAGCCAGCGAAATTTTTAGCAATTGGCTGAGATCCAAGAAGTGAAGACTTCATAATTGATTGCCATGGCCCTGCTAAATCTGCAGCTAAATTATGTAGTGTTAGTAAATCATCCTGTGAATTTTTAAAACACCATTCTCATTAGCATTTGTAGTTTGATAATTAGCAATGCATTCTTTCTCAGGAGTTACAGGTCTAGCTCATATGAAAGTGATAAATGGATCTGGAGGCTATTTTGATGAGGTTTTTGGTTCCAAACTTTGCTTCTTACTTCAAATGAAAATCTTAACAGGGATTTCCTGAATGAGATGTGTATCTTCTGAATCTATGTCAACTACAACCTTGTAGAAAGCTGCTTTTTATGAAACAGAATTATTTTCAAAATGAGAGGCTTTCTCTAACATAAATAACAAGGAAAAAAAAATCAAAGAAACAGTCTGTCCACTAAAGAGAGAATATGGCAAGGAAGTAACAGGCAACAGAGAGAAAGCAGAACTGCTTAACTCATTCTTTGCATCTGTCTTCACACAAAAAGAAACCATAGCTCAACCCACCAAAAACATAACTCAGAAATAAAAGACAGACCAGAAATAAAAGTTAAAATAAGCAACAAAAAAAAAAGTAAGAGAATACCTGTCTGATCTTGGTGAAAACAAATCACTGGGGCCTGATGGATTACATTCCAGAGTTTTAAAGGAGTTGGCAGAGGTCATCTCAGAACCACTGCACCATATCTTTCAAAAATCCTGGAGCACCAGGGAACTACCAGAGGTTTGGAAAAGAGCTGATGTGATTCCCATCTTCAAAAAAGGAAACAAAACAGACCCAGGAAACTATAGACCAATCAGCCTAACATCAATACCCGGAAAAATACTGGAAAAGATAATAAAAAAAACAGATGTGCCAACATCTAGAAACAAGTAATAACTAATAAAGTAATAACTAGCAGTCAGCACGGGTTTGTTAAAAACAGATCATGCCTGTTAGGGATAACATAGGTAAAATAATAAATATGTTATCATGGTTTATAAGTTAAAGTGTCTGCAACTTTAAATATAGGAATGTAATTAAGGGAGTGGTTGTGAAAGCAACATAAAAGAAGCAAGGAACGTCAGCTTGCTCTCTCTGACTTGATAATCCCTAATTACTGGATGAAGACTGCGTATTTCCCTACTGGAACAGGAGAGAGATAAAGGACTGATTTATTTGTAAGTGAACTGATATTGGATATTCTACACGGACTTTGCTAACTGAATATCCTTGAATGGACTGACTAAAACGATACATGACTAATGGACTGTTATTTTGACTATGCTATAATCTCTAAATGGAATAAACTATATTTTTGATAGCACAAGCGTATCTGTTATTTTTACTGTATGCTAACAAACATACAAACATATCTCACTCATTTATCTGTATGCCTATCTGACTAACGCTGCACATTCTGTTTAGCTTGTCTCCTTAACCCTGGTTGGGGAACCCAGGCTTAACAATGCCAAACCAATCTTTTTTTTTTAAACAAATTTTATTGATTTTATAGAACACAAACAAAACTAAAAGATCTTTTCTGAAGGTTGTCTGATCCCGGGTTGAAACTCTTCGCACAGACACAAATTCAAACATCATATTCACTTTATATATCCTTCCATATCTTATTATCATTTTCTTTTTTATATTATATATATAAACCATTTTTATCAATTTTATATAAACAATGCACAAGGCATAACAGCTTATAAGTTCTTTTCTAAGAAAAAATAATAAAAGAAGAAAACCAATAGAACATAACAATCCCAAATTATAGTATCAATACTTTGTCTATTTAACTTCATATCTTATCCCAACTTCTCCTTTTCATCCAAATTATTTCTTATTAATTAAAATTTTTTTTTGCCTTTTTTCAATATACAACATCCCCCCCCAAAAAGCATAACAAAACCTTTATATATCCTTTCATATCTTATTACCATTTTCAATAATATTCTTTGTCTGTTCTATTTCCAACTATCCATTCATCTTTTTTCTTTTATTATACTTCTCCTATACACCAATTGGAGTAACGTCTATAACTCATTACCCTAACTTAAAAGTACTTCATATAACAATTTTTCTTGGGATTCTGTTTAAAAGATTCTAAAATTACACAATGAATTTTATACTCTAAATACACATATAAAAAACACAATCTTATGTACCCTCCAGAATCCCTCTTTTATCCTAAATTAAATTCACCCATTGTCTCTGAATAAACTTTTTTTCTTTAGATCTTGCTTCCCCCCATTGAGGCTTCTCCTCCCCCCCTTTCTCTCTTGCTTATTCTTCTCCTTGCCCTTTTTACCCCTTTGTCTTTCTTCCTCCCTTTTCTTACTCCTTTTCCTTTGCTTTCTAACCTTGCCTCCACCTTTCCGCTCATTTTTCTCTTCTTTGGTTGTTTTTATAATTCTTAAAATCCCCTTTTTCTTATCCTTTTTCTCCTCCTCCCCGGAAAGAACCCATTGTTCATCAAAGATGGCTTCTTCTTCCTCTTCTTCTTTGTCCCAGTCCTTCTGCTGCGTAGTCAACTTTTCATAAGTACATAACGCCATTTCTAAGAATTGAAACAAAGTGCCCAAAGTATCTTCCTTTTTATATTTTTGATATTCAGTCTTTAGTTCATCCACAAGCGATGCCATTATGAAAAGAGAAACTTTTCCCAAAACAACCACAAGTATTTTTAATCAAAAATAATTCAAAAAAAAGTTCCAAAAATTAATACTTTTCTTCCTTCTTCTCTTTCTCTTTCTGGGGTTAATGTTTAATCAAAGAGGTCCAATTACCATATACCTTTCTTTGGGATTCTAGGCAATCTCCTCCTTTTTCAGCTTCTGCTCCAATTTTTTTTCCTCTCCCTTCCCACTTGCAATATCAATTTTAAATAATCAGAAATCCATACCTCCAACAAGGGTTTTCCAATTTCTTAAGTTTTTCAATGTCCAAAAACCCTTTTGTCCCTTAGCTTCAACTCTCAAAACAATTCACTTTCAATGTCCAATATGTCCAAACATATCTGCTGTTTCCATGGGGTGGGAGAGTAAAGAAAAAAAAAAGTTCCCTTTAACAGCTTCTCCGCCGCTTTCGATCTTCTTAGGGATACAATGTATCCTCCAGCAATTCAAAAAGCTCAGTTCCAACCAATTTGAAAGATGTTACTTGACCCGGCTCAGACAGCACTTTCACTCTTCTTACTTCCTCCAGCGCAATCTTACCCGGTTGCTGGCTTCTTCGTGGCGGCCATTGCTGACCGCCGCTCCACCGCCTTGGGAAAAAGGGGTTTTTCCGGAGAAGGAGGGGGTCTGCGACACCCCCAACACCCTGTCCGACTCCCCTCTCTCTTCAGCTGTCCCTACAGGGCAGCCATATCCCCCTGACTCATCTGGATCGGGGGTACCTCGGCGGCTAGCACAGCAGGAATCGCGAGCTGTCGCGAATTCCTGCTGCCCCGAAGCCACGCGAAACCGGAAACCCAACAATGCCAAACCAATCTTATTTCATTCTTCAACACAGTGACTAAATTAGTAGACCAGCAAAATACTGTGGACATAATATATTTAGATTTCAGCAAGGCATTCGATAAAGTAGACCACAACTTACTTCTTCGTAAGTTAGAAAAAAGTGGAATAGATAGCACCACCACTAGATGGATTCGCAACTGGCTGGCAAACCATACTCAACAAGTAGTCCTTAATGGGTCTAAGTCTACATGGAGGAAAGTAAGTAGTGGGGTGCCGCAAGGTTCTGTCTTAGGCCAGTACTCTTCAATATCTTCATTAACGACTTAGATGAGGGAATAGAAGGGGAACTTACCAAATTTGCAGATGATACTAAGCTGGCAGGAATAGCTAACACCCAAGAAGATAGGCTCAAGATCCAGATGGATCTTGACAGACTAGAACACTGGGCCATATCTAATAAAATGAAATTCAATATAAAGAAAAGTAAAGTCCTACACTTAGGCAAGAAAACCCAAAAGGACACATAGAGACTGGGTGAAACCAGGCTCAATAGCAGTAACTGTGAGGGGGATCTTGGAGTCTCAGTGGACAACCAGCTAAATATGAGCAAGCAGTATGCAGCAGCCACCAAAAAACCTAATGCAATCCTAAGTTGCATTAACAGATGGATACAGTCAAGATCAAGGGAAGTACTAATACCACTCTACAAAGCCTTAGTAAGACCACACCTAGAATACTGCATCCAGTTTTGGTCACCACATAATAAAAAAGATGTTGAGACTCAAGAAAAAGTACAGAGAAGAGCAACCAGGATGATTAGGGGACTGGAGGCTAAAACATACAACGAACGGTTGCAGGAAGTGGGCTTGGCTAGTCTAGTAAAAAGAAGGTCCAGGGGAGACATGATAGTGGTCTACCAATATTTGAGGGGCTGCTACAGGGAGGAGGGGTTCAAGCTATTTTCTAAAGCTCCTATTGGCCAGACAAGGAATAATGGATATAGGCAGACAAGGAATAATGGAAACTGAACCAGGAGAGATTTAACCTGGAAACAAGGAGAAACTTTCCAACAGTGAGAACAATCAACCAATGGAACAGCTTTCCCTCGGAAATTGTGGGAGCGCCATCAGTTGAGACTTTCAAGAAGAGATTGGACTGCCATTTGTCAGAATGGTGTAGGGTCTCCTGCTTGGGGGGGTGGGGGGTGGACTAGATGACCTACAAGGTTCCTGCCAATTCTGATTATCTGTAAGATCTGTAAATCTTGAGTATGGGTGGATAGTTAACCAACAAGAAGCTGATCTAGAGTTGAGTGAAGTCTCCACCTTAATGCGTTAGTCCATGTACAGCAGTAAGCCATAACTTGGTTTTATCTTACCTTGGTATGATATATACCTTGGTATATATCCACTTTAATATCTAAACTTAGTTCAATGTATATTCCAACCCCAGCGAGTTGTGGATTATTTAATAGACCACAAGTAGTACAAATTGCATTAAACCATTTGATCTTTTGAAATGAACGTCTGGCTATGAAGTTCAAGCACAACAACTTCTGTAAAAGTAACGATTGGGAAAGAGCATGCATAGGGTTAGGTACTGCATGTAGCTTACTGATCTTTAGTTTCTTCAATTATTGAATTAAACACAAATCATCACAGTATTCCAAGCATTAATGAGAAAGACATTTTTTCATGGATTGTAAGGTGTGAGGTGATATTAGATCTCACATTAAATTAGGGCTGTCATATCGGGATTGAAGTCTGTCATTGGATAGCAGCAAAGTTACAATTTCCCTTATCTCTTTGTTGCCAGGTACAGTAACATTAATAAATTAGGATGAAGCAATAGGGTGCCTTGTAATTAACACTGCCAAGATCTGAGTGAATTATAAATCACCCCCAACATTATTGATTTATCATAACTAATTTCATACATATTAATCAAGTGTTGTCTTGCAAGAGGGGAACAAAGATATTAATGTGCACTCAATTTTCTTGAACAGGAAGAGGTGTTAGCTATGGTGCTATGAATCATAGAATCACAGGATATAAGAATTGAATGTGACCTTAAAAAAATTAAAAAAAATAATTCAACCACCTGTCCATTGCAGGAATCTACTGGTTTTTGTCAAGAGAGAAACGTATGATAAAATAAATACCTAGTTTGTGGCAAGAACTTTAGATTTGGTTGGAGAAAACGTACCTGATCAACCCTTTTCAATTGCTCCCACTTGAGAGCAATTTGGATAATCTGAAAAGAGAAATTTTCTTCTTTTAGCTCATTTGTGATAGAAATTTGTGCAGCTTTTAATGGCCAGGAAGACAAACTTAACTTTGGGAAAAGACTTATCAAACAATTGTTGTGCATGTTGACAATGGTAGGAAATCATGCAATTTGTAGCAATTGTTCTCAAAAGCTGTTTGGAGGCTATATAAAGTGTAACCAAACTTTGAGACTCCAGGATATCCACACTGGATTAAGTATTACAAATATATTAATAATTTCTCTAGGCAGAAATATCTGGAATGATGCGATCAAATTTTGGGTGTGACTGAATTTGATCCTTGAGGCTCAAAATTATAGGCTGAAAGGTGGATTTTCAATTACAAATGTTTCCCACTGCTTTGTTGAGTTTTTAAAAGTAAAGACAAATCCCATTCATGCTTAGTTCACAAATGTGTTTTCAGCATAGAACTACCTAAGAGGTTAAATATTTAAGGTAATTCACTCAGATCTGCTAGTGTGGGGTCATCTCCCATTGAACAATTCATCCATAAGAAAACTAAAACCGACAGATTGGGTTTAGAGAACAAATTTCAAAAGTATTCTGCTTCAGAAAGGCTATTGTAAATATACATCTGCAGAGAAGTTTCCCCAGTGGGTGAGTGTGACATAGGCATGGTATTTACATACAGTTCACCAGATCTGGCCTGCAACAATCCAAACGATCATTAGAGGGCAACAAAAGAGTAGAACTTTCTGTGCTGTAGCTCTTTCCACCATCTAAGGGTAACTTAGTCTGTTGCAGTTCATAATTGAAAACTGTACGATCAATTTAATATAAGTGGTCCACAGGGAGAACTTATCTTCCATTTTTTAATAAAAAAATAATTCAGAACACCCTTAAACCATCACTACTTCTGTCATCCTTCTGTAGTCATGAATGCTCCAGCACTGGAAGTTTTTAAAAAGAGATTGGATAACCATTTGTCTGAAATGGAAGGAGTTGAACTAGAAGATGTCGAAGGTCCTTTCCAATTCTGTTATTCTATTCTGTTCTGTTCTGTTCTACTCTACTCACTCAAGAAGAATCATAGAATTAAGCGATTATTATTTTTTACTTAAGAAATTAAGATCTAGTGGTTAAGCCACCAGGCCAGAAAGCAGGAGAGTGGGAATTCTAGTCCTACCTTAGCCATAAAATCCAATTAGGTGGCCTTGGGTCATTCTCTCTCAGCCCTACCCATCTTAGGAGTTGTTGTAGGGGGAGAAGGCGGAGCTTCGTTCCGGCGATACAGCTGCGATCTCGGGGCTCTGAGATCGCAGCCGATATTTTCGCCCCTGGTCGGTCCTAACGGACCTAAACCGTCCCGTAGAGACGGTGATCGTGAAGGGCATTGTTCCAGGATCCCAGAGATATCGCAAAATCTCTGGTTTGATCCGGAAGAAGCCCTTTTGCTGGCGGCGGAGAGGCAGCCTCCATAGCTGCTGAAGTCGGGACAGCTCCGGAAAGAAAGTGATTGGAGTGAAGTGTGTCGGCTGGGTGAGAAAAACTCTTTTGTGCGGTAAATTTGCTAAGGTTGGAAAGTTCATCCGATATAAAGAAGAAAGCTGTGAGATTTTTTTTTGACTGAAATTGTTTTGAGCGGCGTTTTTTAAAGTGATGTCAAATTGAGGCTTGGTTTTTTTTTTTTTTTTTTTTCTTTATACTTTTTGGGAAAGATTTTACTGTGACTTTGTAGGTAACCGGATTGAATTTTCTCTTATATATATTTTTATGCTCCCTTTGATTTTATGCTCCCTTTGATTTTTTAAATTTCTTTAGGATAGAGGCTCCCTTTGGCTATTTTTTCTTTTTTTTTCTGTATATATTATTCCTTTTTTCTGGCGGGCGGGGAGAAAGAGCATTAAGAAACTTTGTAACACTGCCAACTAGAGGCTTGAAAGTATCTTTATGTGAATTGGAGAGAACTGCAAAAAGACCTCATCTCAAGGACTTTTTAATGTGATAAGATAGAGGGAGAGCACAGTAAAATATTATTGCAGGTGCTTTCCTGGACTGTTATCAACAATACTTGAGGTTTGGCTTTGAAGCTGCTGGAGAAGAGAGTCATAACAAGAGCCTTGGATAAATAACAAAGTGCAGTGTGTTTTCTTATATATACCCCATTCGCTAGCCTTCTTCTAAATTTTAATTTTAGTAATATTTTTATTTTTGCCTTTTATTTTAAAGGGAAAGCCTCAGAGTTTTTTCTTCTTTATTTTTCTTTTCTTTTTTATTGGGACCTTTTTGCTTTTCATATTTATGTTTTTGGACTACTTTGTTGTTGAGGTTGTTTTTTTTTTTCTTTTTTTGGGATTATTGAGACTTTTTAATTGGATTAAGGTGTGAAGAATCTGAAGGAACTTTTTTTTTTTTCTCTTTTTGCTTTTTCTTTTTTCCTTTTTCTTTTGCTCTTAATCAATATTATTATTTTTGGATTTGTTTGTTTTCTCCTTTCTATTTTTTCCTTTTTTATGGTGGACTATCTCATAATTGGATTAGGGTCTAGAAGAATCTGAAGATCTTTCTTCTTCTTTTTTTCCTGTTTCTTCTGTGGTTTCGTGTTTTTTACTATTGGAGTTCTTCATTTTGGATTATAATTGGCTGCTCTACCAGTTGGATTAAAAGTCAAGAAGAATTTGAAGTTTTGGAAACATTGAAATGAGCAGGAAACCAATACCATCTGGCATTTCTGCTTCTACCTCTGCTTCCCCACCAGTTGGAGGACAACGTTTAATTCAGACAATGTTGAAGCAAGATAAGGAACAAGAAAAAATAACTTTACAGATGATTATATAAGGAATCCAAGATCTCAAGACAAAATCAGATATCATTGAACAAAGAACAGGAAATATTGAACAAAGAACAGAAAATATTGAACAAAGAATAGAAAAGATTGAACAAAGAGCAGAAAATATTGAACAAAGAGCAGGAAATATTGAACAAAGAGCAGAAAATATTGAACAAAGAATAGAGAAGACTGATGAAAAAGTGGAAAATATTAAACAAATGATGGTTAAGTATGAGGAGAGATTCCAAAAAATTGAGGAAGAAGGAAAACAAAGAGAGAAGAAGATTGGAAATATTGACAGCAGACTAACAGCGGTTGAACAAGAAAAAGGTGGGATGTTGAGGTGGGAGATGGAAAGGTCAGAATTTTACCTTAGATTTCAAAATATAGAAGAGGAAAAAGGAGAAAATTTGGCAGCGGTAATGATAGAAATTTTGGCAGATGTTTTGGAAATTACAGAGGAAAAGATGATGGATGGAATAGATGAGATATATCGAGTCTAAACAAGATATGCGATGAGAAATAAATTACCCAGGGAAGTCCATATTAGATTTACCAAAAAATCCATTAAAACGCAAATATTACAAGTAGTAAGAGAGAAAACACTGAAATACAAGGGTAAAGAGGTTGTGGTTTTAAAACAAATACCCAGAAGAGTGAGAGAGATGAGAAGAGAATATCGATTTCTGACCAAAATACTATTGGAAAATGAAGTGAATTATAGATGGCTGATTCCAGAAGGACTAGTGTTTGGGTGGCAAGAGCAAAGATATAGAATTGATTCAATTGAGAAAGCAGAACTTTTTCATGCAGAATTATTTGGAGGAAGAAGAGAGGGAATAGAGAAAGAGGCTTTATCAATTGAGTTTCAAGATGAACAACTGGAGACTGAAAAAGAGAAAGGAGCAGCAGGGGGACAGATGGATAATAAAGAACAGCGTGAAGTGAGATCCACGAGAGCTGTTAGACCTAAATATAAAGCATAATTATGGAGGAAAAAAAACTGATTACAATGAATATAAATGGACTTAATTCAGCTGTTAAAAGAAGGAAAACTTTTCATAAATTAGAGAAATTAAAATTTGATATAATTTGTTTACAAGAAGTTCACATTAAAAAACAACATGAACAATTGTTATTATAGCCAAAATTAGGGAAAATATTTACCTCTTTGACTCAATGTAAGAAAAGAGGTGTGGTTTTATACATTAAAGAGGCTATTCCAGCAAAATTGATTTACACGGATGAAGATGGAAGAGTATTAATGGTAGAAATAATGGACAATAATATAAAAATACTCCTGATTGCAATTTATGCTCCGAATGATAAACAAGAAGAGTTTTATAAAAAGCTACATATGAAAATAATTGGACTGGACTATGTTAATATAATTATGATGGGAGATTTTAATGGAATTGTGGACAATAAACTGGACTATATAGCAACAACAACAAAGCAAAATAGAAAGGCTCTCCCAAGGTCCTTCTTTAAAATGACAGATGAATTAACTTTAAAAGATATTTGGAGAGAAAGAAATGTTAAAGCTAAACAATATACTTTTTATTCAAATAGACATTTATCATGGTCCAGATTAGATATGATTTGGATCTCAACAGAACTAATATCTAATATTAAAGAAACAAATATTGAAACAAGTACCTGGGCAGATCATAGCCCAATGACAATTAAATGGAAGGGACAAAAAAAAAGATCGAGATGGACATTAAATAATACTATTTTAAAGGAGAAAGATTTTACACAATGGATGGAGAAGGAATTGGCTTTTTTCTTCAGAGAAAATAAAAAAGAAGATACTTCAACCCAAAATGTGTGGGACACAATGAAGGCATACGCTAGAGGTCTGATAATAGATTATACAAGAAAAAAGAATATTAGGAAAAGGCAAGCTTCTAAGGCCTTGGAAGATGAGTATAAAATTCTTGAAAAAGAATTACAGAAAATGCCACAGAAAAAGGATATTAAATTGAAGCTGGATGTAATCAAACATAAAATGGAATTAATAGAGAAAGAAGAACTGGCACAGAAAATTAGAAACTCCAAACAGAATTATTTTGAAGATGCAAATAAACCAGGTAGATGGCTAGCATATAAATTGAGAAAAGAGAAGGAATCAAGAAAAATATTGAAGTTAATAGATGAACAAGGCCAAGTTTGTTATGGGAATAAGGAGAAAAAAGAAATTATTCGAGATTTTTATGGACAATTATATAAACAGGAAAATATTGATGAAGAAAAAGTCAAACAGTATTTACAGGAAGCTAATTTACCAAAGATACCTAAAGAGACTGAAGAAATGCTAGAAAGCAATATAACAAGGAGTTGTTGTAGGGAAAATAAGAGGAGGAAGATGTGTTGGATATGTTCTCTGCCTTGAGTTATTTTCTAAAGTAATTTTCTAAAGTAATCAGACAGGAAAGAAAAAGGAAGGAAGGAAGAAAAGAAAGAAAGAAAGAAAGAAAGAAAGAAAGAAAGAAAGAAAGAAAGAAAGAAAGAAAGAAAGAAAGAAAGAGTATCATTAAGAAAATGAAAGGGATTCATTATACAACAGCCTGTAAATGCTCACTTATCACCCTGAAGTTTAGTATTTTCTGTGATTTAAAAGGATCCAGGATTAATAGGTAATTACAGCTAGGATCTGCTCAATCATTTTCATTACCATCACTCTCTGTTTGCCAGGTTCTTCTAGCCAAGCCACTGTCATAGTCCTTAACACCTACCATGAGGACAACCCCATTGTCAACGTGTCCTTACCGAAAGACCCTTCTATTCTCAGATCTAGACAAATCATCTCTTCCTCTAGTCACAAAGAATAAAGCAAAAGGTGAAGTGCCACTAAATAGAGTAAAATTGCAAATCCTTTAAAACCCTTTAAAATTCCTAGGCTGAGCTATGGTTGCCAACCACAGCTTTTTAGGAGCTCATTTGGTTGCAGTACTTGTAAAAGAACAACATCTTTGTTCATTTTTCTTCAAACTCTGAAAATTATCTTCCATTATTCCTGTTTTTCAACCTTTATTATCCATTTAGGGTTTTTTGCAGAACACATCTACCTTTTAGAGTGCACTCTGTCTAATAGGCTGTCCTATTTAAAGTGCAATTCAATACACAATAATGTGCTACAGGTTTAATAAAGAGAAGACTGTGCTAATGTTAATATATTGTGTCTATGACAGCAATCCTTATGGGGAACTGACTCGGTGGAAGAAACTAGATTAGTACCTCTCATGTTTTAGCTGTTCTTGAATGGAGCCAGTCAACACCATTAAAGTGATAGCATTAAAATGGCATTAAAAGGGGAATACTTAATGTTTTTCCTTTAAGTAGGGAAAGGTACCCCCATTTGTGCTGACTTAACTTTGTAATCTTTATATTAACTTGGTAAAGTAAGGCAAATGGAATTGAATTTTAGCTAGTAATTCAGATTTAGCTAGATTCAGATTTAGTGAAAATGAGTTGAGTTACTTTTAACATTGGCTTGAGTTGCTTGAGTTGGTTTTAAAATTAATGTGATTTACTTTTAGCATCCCAAAATGGTTTTGAACACAAAAGGACATAGGGCATAGGTGCAGTGTGTGGGTGTGTATGTGTGTGTATGTCTATCTTTAAGTCAATCTTTATTCTGGGTAACTCTGCACTAGTCCTTGCAATTTTCAGGGCAAGATTTTGAAAGTGGTTGCTGTCTTCTTAGGGCTATGAAAAAAAGTGACCAGCCCAAGGTCAACCTTTGTCCCCAAGATAAGACTAGAATTCATGGTCTCCAACCAGGTACCATAAACACTGCGTCAAACTTGCTCTCTTATCTCGGTACTGAAGAAAGTTAGCACCTACCCCTCTTAGAAGAATGAAATATTCTAGGAAATATTAAAAAGGCAGAATATTTCCCTTAAAAGAGAAATAAAAATCTTAGGAATAAAAATCTCTCCAGGCTGATAGGATTAAGATATGACTCTCAGGACATAATATGATTAGCCCTTTATCCATCTAGCAGCAGAGCACAACATGGCACAACCAAGCCCCTACATTACATCACCCAGCACAGTTCAAATAAATTCATCTCAGACAAACTCCTAGGATTTGCAAATGACCCCCTACAGCAACCAATAGGATACATGCCCTTGCCACAGGAACAGGAAGCTCAAGTTCAAAGCCCAAGAGAGGGTTTAAATAACACTGACTCTCCATTCCATGTGATCAGCTACCCAGAACTTCAAACCCATGTTCTGTTCACCATTGAACCATCCTTCCAAGCAGCCTCCATGTTTCCAGTGTCTTTCTCCCCACTTGGAACTGAACCCAGATGGACGTTTCTTCCAACGGTACCAATCAAAAATCTGATTATTTTTCCAATATTTCTGTTACTTCGTTCTAGTAACTAAATGTCAGACCCTAAATGTCAGAGCATATTCTTTTGGTTTGTTTCATTTGTCAATAAAAGATTTAGCTCTTTGATTACAGACATCATCCATTAGAGCTCTTTTCACAAGAAAGAGATAAAATAATATATATGGAAAATATTTCTATAATTAAATTATTAACATGCTTTTAGAAGTCTCATTTTTATAGCAATTAGTTTTTTTTAAAAATGTAAATTGATTTGCTTTTGGGGTGTGCCTGAAATGTGTGTATCTGGAGTTGCTTATTAAAAAATAAAGCAACCTAAAAAAAGCAAACTACTCTAATGGCACGGAGCACATGCCTGTTTTAATTTTACCTTCTTGAAGCTTCATGAGGATTTTTTTTTTTACATCAGTAAACATCTGAATTATGTAATTGCACATTATAATTACCAATTACATGTATTTTCAGTAATTACATAATTTGATGCAATTACATTAATTATGCTAACAAAGCAGCATCTAAAGAAGTGTGGAAAAACAAGATCATCCCCACAAATTGGAAGGAATAAATTGCTCTTCAGCATACAGGAGAAAAACTAAGTCATACATAATTAGCATTAAAAAAAAAAAAAACACACACACCAGTCAGACTGATTGTGCTTTGTCACTGTTTTGTGTGAAGTTAAAAAAACATCCCTTCCCACACCCAAAATAAAGTGATTGGCATTGTGCCTAAGATTTGTTTTTACTAAAATAAGTAAGTAAAACTGAAGAATAGAATAAATTTAGCACATAAATGTAAAACTAAAGTCAGCGTGAGATTGCCTTTTTTGCTATAGTCTCTATAGATTGAATTAAAAAAATATAGGTAGCAATGGCAATGGCACTTTAACAAAATAACAGAGTTGGAAGGGAGCATGTAGGTCATCTAGTCCAACCCCCTACCCAAGCAGGAGACCTTACACCATTTCTGATGGCAGTCTAGTTTCTTCTTGAAAGTTTCCAGTGATGGCGCTCCCACAACTTCTGAAGGCAACTTCTGTTCCATTGGTTGATTGTTCCCACTGTCAGAAAATTTCTCCTTATTTCTAGGTTGAATTTCTCCTTGATCAATTTCCATTCATTATGCCTTGTTTGGCCTTCAGATGCATTGGATTTAGATTTATATACTACCATATAATGTTTTACAGCACTATGGATCATTTATAATATTAGCATACTTCCCTCAACAATATCAACCTCAGAAGGATGGAAGGCTGAGTCAACCTTATGCTGGTCTGGATCAAACTCCTAGAGTACATAATTCCAGTTTGTTGTCTAGAAATCTTAAATGTCTTATGAAATGGCATTCTGAAATTTTCCCTCTGTTTGTGGCAGATGAACAAGAAGAGGTTGAATGAAATTGCCCTGTTATCTAAATTGGTAATTGGCCCCAAATCATCCAACCAGGTTTCATGCCTAAGGCGGGACTAGAACTCACAGTCTCCTGGTTTCTAGGCCCACCCTTTCACCACCACACCAAACTGTTTCTCATTCTAGAAGATCAATTCCATCTTTTAAAGAAAGATTGGTTAAAATTGGAGGACTTTTCAGACATGGGACAGGATTAGAATTATGGGGTTCTTTTCAGTTCAGATCTAATTGTGAGGTAGGGAAGCAGACATATCTACAACCCTCGCGCCAACAGATCGACCATTTAACAAATTTAGCTTAGATATTAATATTTGGCTATGTATGTGTCTTCCAATCCAAAACTCAAATGATGTTACCATCTCCATTTGACATAAAGAACATCCATCTCTCTGCCTCTATGAGCTGTGAAAAGAACTGGATGATTTCTCTCTTTATTATTAATAATGCTGACTTTTGCTCAGTATTTTTTTTTTAATGCTTTACAAAAACTGACACCCAGGCTGCCTTGAAGTAATGAAAGCACTTAAATTAGACTTGGGTTCTCTGCCATTTTTTTTCCTTCCCCCTAAGTGGGTCAATGCCTGAGGTGAACTAATTATGAAACTGTCTTTGGAAAGAGTTGAAGCATGTCTTCAGAAGATTCTGGAAGCTTCTATACCATGCACAGCCATTATTCCCAGGTGAATTATGCTTCCAGTTCTCCTGTCAAAACTCATTTTCTTAACTATATATCCATACCCACTCCCAGTTCTCTGTAATTACACAGTGAGTGGAAAGAAATCCAGATAGACTTCACATACTTTAATTCCTGGGATGGTAGCCCTTCAATATTGTCTTGAAATTTTATTTCAGGGGAGAATTCAAGGACAACTGTGGATCGTGGGCTTACCAAGCTTGACCAGGATATGAGGTGTTTTTATCCCCAAGCCAGTCCTGGCCTGGTGCCATAACTGCATCCATTGCTGGCTAATGTTGATGAAGCCAGATGTCATATATTTTATAACATAAATTCATACATACATACATACATACTTACATACATACATACATACATACATAACGGATGTGGTGGCTCAGTGGCTAAGACACTGAGATTGTCGATCAGAAAAGTCAACAGTTTGGCGGTTCGAATCCCTAGCACCACATAATGGAGTAAGTTCCCATTCCTTGTCCCAGCTTCTGCCAACCTAGCAGTTTGAGAGCATGTAAAAAATGCAAGTAGAAAAACAGGGACCCCTTTGGTGGGAAGGGAACAGCACTCCGTGCGCCTTTGGCATTTAGTCATGCCAGCCACATGACCAAGGAGACGTCTTCGGACAGCGCTGGCTCTTCAGCTTTGTAACTTTATTTACCTTTACCTCTCTCTGTGTGTTTGTGTGTGTAAATAAAAAATGTGAACAACAAAAGAGACATAATTCTGTTGTTTTAAATCAGAATGGATATTTTCTTACAGAATGCTGAATAATACAGTTGGAAGGGATCTTGAGGGTTTTCTAGTCCAATCATCTGCTCAAGGAGGAGCCCTGTACCATTTCAGACAAGTGGCTTGTCCATCTCTTCTTAAAAGCCTCCAGTGATGGAGCACCCACAACTTCTGAAGGTTCCACTGACTAATTGTTCTTAATGTCGGGAAATTTCTTCTTAGTTCTAGGTTGTTTCTCTCCTTGATTAGTTGCCATCTATTGTTTCTTGTCTTTCCTTCTGGTGCTTTGGAAAACGGGTTCTTTGTGCAGCCCTCAAATGATGGAACACTGCTATCATGTCTCCCCTAGTCCTTCTTTTCTCTTGATTGAATTATTTCATATCTTGGGGCAAAGATGGCCTGCCTAGAAGAAGGCAGGCTGAACGGTGGTTATCCCATGACAAAGATAATTTCAAGACCATGGGCTTAAAATCACTTTATTTCCTCAAACCCAGGTCATAAAAGCTTGTTCAAAAGAGTGAGGTTTATCATTTATTAACTTCAGGGACAGCTAACTGATCATGAGTAGGATCCTTAATATTGTCAAACTTTTTTACAATGTATATCATAGGGATATTCAAAATGAGGTCTTACAAATGACTTTTCTAGACTCACTCATTTATTCTGGCTTCTTTTTTTCTTTTCTGTGTTCCACCAGAAAACATTGCTTCTATGCTTCAGGTCTTGTGCTGTTCAATCTTAATATACCTGTATTTATATAGCAACCTTCTCAAAGACTTCTAGTTTATTAATCATCCAGTTTTGGAAGTTGCTCTCTTCTTCAGAGATATTCCTGGCTGGAACTACAGCAGAAGGAAATTTCCCATTTCTCACTCCCAATTCAGCCTGCAGTTGTAGGATTCTCTGGCAAAGTCTGATCCTACTTTGCATCCGAGTTCAGACAGAGATGGCTGGGAGAGACTGAAAATCTCCACAACAAATCAGTTATTTTTCCCAACGTTATCTTGCTTGCAGAAGACATACACATTGGCCCACATTTTTATTTTATATATCTAGCCCTACCACTCATGCCTTCAGTTCACTGTAAACATTTCTCATAGGGTCCTTGATAAAGTATCTGATCTCTTTTTCATAAGAGTACCAAGCATAGAGCTTCCCACATAGCTTTTTTTTTAAATAATAATAATAATAATACACTGCTACTCCTCAAAATATGCCAAGTTGTGCTCATTTGCCTCATAAAGGATGGCAGATGGCAAGGGATTTTGTTCACTGTTGTTATTTGTGTCATGTTTTAGTGAACTGCAGCATTTTGAATGAAAATATATCCACTCCAGTTCTCATTCGAGGCCCACAGGACCAAATTCAAATTATCCTACTTTGAACACATGAAGCAAAGACACAGGTCTGTGGAAAAGGCTCTCACCATTGAGCCATGGTGGCACAGTGGTTAGAATGCAGTAGGCTATTTCTGCTGACTGCCAACAATTCAATTTTTATCAGCTCAAGGTTGACTCAGCCTTCCATCCTTCCGAGGTTGGTAAAATGAGGACCCAGATTATTGGGGGCAATAGGCTGACTCTGTAAACTGCTCAGAGAAAGCTGTAAAGCACTGTGAAGCAGTATATAAGTCCAAGTGCTATTGCTCGTGCTGCGAAAGGAGGAAGGAAAAAGAAGAATAGACAACCAGCAACAAAGGGGACAAAGTTTGTTGTAGTGGCAATGGCTACAGTCCTGGAAGTTCTGAAAGTCTGGAAAAGGACCAGATCATTGTGGAAAAAATCCATTTGTGATTCCTATAATGATGCATTATAAATCAAAATCAATCACAGAATCTATCTATCTAGCCAACTAGTTGGCCAGCAAGCTACCATCCACCCATCTATCCATCTGTCATCTATTTCTTTCTTTGTTTGTTTGTTCGATTGATTGATTTATCAATCGCTTACAAGTATAAACATGAATAAGAATACAGAAAGTAGGTACGATTAGATGGGGACAATAGGACAGGGACGGTAGGCACGATGGTGCACTTATGCACGCCCCTTACAGACCTCTTAGGAATGAAGTGAGGCCAATAGTGGATAGTTTGAGATTAAAGGAGTGGGGGGTTGAGGATGTAACTACAGAGTCAGGTAGTGCATTCCAGGAATTGACCATTCTGTTGCTGAAGTTGTACTTTCTGCAATTGAATATGAAGCGGTTTAAATTGAGTTTGTATCTGTTGTGTGCTCTTGTATTGTCACGATTGAAGCTGAAGTAGTCATTGACTGGTAGGACATTGTAGCAGATAATTTTGTGTACTACGCTTAAGTCCAACAATCTATCTCTATCTGTTCTGTCCAAGGCTTCCTGAGACCATAATTAAGCACATGCTTAGTCCAAACAATGCTATTTTTATTTCAATGCTGGGAATTATGTTCATTCATTTAAACATTCAAATAAAATTTGATTAACCATGATGGAAAGGAGCAAAGTGCACATGGAGAGGGGGTGAAGTCTGACTTAAGCCACCTACAAGGTGCCATGCCTCCATTGGGAGCTGGTAGAGCCAGATATTCAGGCCCTTTCACAAGATCAGAAAGCTGTCAGCATTCCAATGAAATTCCCCATTTTATTCATCATTCAGAAACAAAGTTCATCCAATTAGGAATTTATTAAGGAAGTCATACTGGCACATCTGGGAAAAACCTAATCTGAGAGTTCTGGGTTTTCCCTTCCCAATTGAAAAATCAAAACCCCTCCCCTGAACCCACCAGTCCATCACATGGCTCAATCACCCATTGTCCTAACTGGAGATATTCCTCCAGACACTCCTTTGCATGTGCAGTGTCACTTGTCCTTGACTTTAATGAGAATAATGTTATGTCTAATCTTCCACCTCTCCATGAAATCCTCCCCTCCAAATTCCCAAGCATTAAGATCAGGGGTGGGATTCTACCAGTTTGCACCTATTTGCTAGAACCGGTTGTTAACATTCTAAACAGTTCGGAGAACCAGTTATTAGAAGAAATTACTGGCCTAATCCTGTAAGGAAGGCAGGAAGGAAACATTCTGGTGTTGCTTACAGAAACTGCCTCTCCGTTAACCCTTATTACATTCTTGGCAGGACTAGACTTCCTGTCTCAGGAACGTCTCTGGAGTTTTTTTTCCCCTCTTTTGTTGGTACTTTGCTTGTGTGGAGTGACCATTCAAAGTTACAATGGCACTGAAAAAAGTGAGTTATGACCATTTTTAACACTTATGACTGTTGCAGCATCCCCAAAGTCATGAGAGGCCAGGTGAGGAAATGCGTGCCTCGATGTGAGTGATATTGAGTTGGCCACACCCATTCAATAACATGACCACCAAGCCATGGCCACCCAGTCACATGGCCACCAAGCCACACCCACCAACTAAGCCATGCCCACAGAACCAGTTGTTAAAAAATTTGAATCCCACCCCTGATTAAGATGTGTCAGCTTGGAAGCTTTGAGTAAAATATGGCTTCCAAATCTGATAAAAGGTGGGTGTGGGTCTCACTGACGGAGGGGGCAGGATATTCCAGAGAATGGAAGCCTCTTCTCCTGGACCCCTAGACATCCTTGGCTAAATGATAGAGTTCTGAACACACCTGCATCTAATCCATGAGCAAACAATAAGGTAGGTTTTCCAATGAGATTGGAAGCCAATGAATCTTAAGGCAGCTACCAACACAACACCTATATTTTCCCCACCCCTTTATGTCATTTCTCTCTCACACTCTTTTCCCATTTCAGCAAAGCATATTAAACCATGCCTATAATTTAAAAGAAAGCCCAAATCAGTAAATTCTACCAGGTAATATAATGTTTGGGCAGGAGGGTGAAGTGGGGTGATATGCCAAAGCTAGCATGTCCCTTGACTGGGTCTATCTATCTATTAAACAAGATTTATAATTATCCCATATGGACTCTGCACCTATTGAAACAATATGTACTTGATTAGCATTTATTTTGTTTTAACTTGCTACTTTCTCCCAGATGCACTTCTTCTGTTTTTTACTTTCTTTCAAGATGACCGCTTTTGGCTTCCAATGAATGTCCTTGAGGGAAAAGTCAGACCTATTGACTTCTACACACGCTATTTGACTCAGTATTCAAGTATTCCAAAGAACAGCTAGAGATAACGAAACACAGGACGCTGTCGCACAATCTTAACTGACAGTGTCAGCTGGATCGAAACTATTGAACAGTTCCTATTAAATTAGCTTAGCTTCATCTCAGCTAGTAAAAGCTGTTAAGCTGACAAATTAGTTGATTTTTGTGTATAAAAGGGAGAAGCTGAAGCCAAAGCTTCAATAGAATGACAACAGCAGATAAGTCATATCGTGGAATCAGAATTTGCCTGGGGAAGAGCTGCAAACAATTCCTATATATAATCTACTTAAATGTTTAGCATTAAATTGTGAAATGCAGTATTTATCCCCTAGTGCACAAAGATGAGTATTAACTATTACTGGTCGTTAATGAGGGTAATTGGTTTATAATTGGATATCAGATTTTTTAAAAGATTTTTTTTTTAATTCCTTAACAATTTGAGCTTTTATTTTCATTGCAAGACTTGTGCAAAATACAGGATTTAAATAAATAATTGTGGAATGAATGCTTTAAAGACATGTGATGTACAGACCTGGTCTTCTTGTAACCATGAATAAAACAGGGTTTTTTTTTGCCATTACTGCAGTTCCACATTTTATCCCAGGCTGTGGGAATCACAACTTGTTTGTGTCTTAAGTTATGCTTCCTTGTTGTGTTATTTAATGAATACTAGTCCTGATAAACCAAAACCCATTATCAAAAATTGCAATGTCTATTGTGCTGTAAAATGAATAGCCCTGTGGAAAATTCTCAGTCTTTTCTTTCACTTCCAAGCAGGGGTATTACTGTGGAAGAGGAGAGGGACTAAGGCTGGTCATTCCTACACTCCATTTTTGTCTGATTAGCCTTAATTGCTGTCTGGCCTGAAATATCCATCTTACAAAAAATGGGACTTAAACAGAGTAAGGCAAACCCAGGTTGCCTTGATCAGTGAAACTGATGTCCTTGACTGGCTGCAACCAAGAGAGGGGGAAAAATGCTAAATTTGACAACTGAAATAAAACCATTTTGTTAGAATTTCCTCTATTCTGCAGAAGTCGGTTGTCAGATATTGAGCAGCCAGTATATTAGCTTGCTTTTGGAGATTTCATGTTAACCGGGTATGTCAGTTCTTTTGCCTGCAGGTACATTTCAAATTTCAGGTTATTTATTTAAATTGAATAGGCTTTTTTAAGAGTGAGAGAGGAGGTGAGTGGGTGGGAAGAGAGAGAGAAAGAGGGAGGGAGGGAGAGAGAGGCTTTCACACACACACACACACACACAGAGAAAGAGAGAGAGAGAGAGAGAGAGAGAGTCATTGTCAGTGAGATGTTGATTTAGATTGCCTTTTCAGTTTGTAACTATGTGACATTGCTAGTTTGATGAACAACTACTGAAGGAAAGTTGGTACTTTCTGTGAATAAAAGTAGATATCTTGCTAGAGTTGGTTTGCAATGTATGTCCTTGCCTGTCATTTTTCTTAAGTAACATTTCTTCCCACCCAATAAAAATGGTTACATAGTTTTGTTTTTTTTAATGAGAGAATTATGTCTGATGATCTGAACTGATGCTTAAAAACTATATAAACTTACCATAAATGAAGGTGGGAAAATCCAAGTTATAATTTCTAACATTCTGCATTTCTAATAGTCAAGATACTTCATGGAAATCTGGGTGCTTCTATTCATTGATCTTGCTCAATTGTGTGAAGTTTGACCACTGTCATAAACATGTCTCACAAGCTGAAGATGACGTGTAATTTCTTGTGCAGTTTCATCTCCATAACAACAACCTTGTGAACAGCTTGGATCAGAGAAAATACCCTTAATATGCCCACTAGCTTTTAAACAAGAAGATGGATTTCAAATTCTGTGTCCCATATCCAATATTCTAGCCATGATATCACACTTTTAAATATCATACTATTGTTAGGTCACTGTAGTAAAATAATAGTAAGACATCTAGGCCACAGGTACTCTTCCATATTTTCCTGGCTTGTGAATGATCTTGGGAAAATTAAGAGGAAGATAACAAGCCCAATCTGAGAGTGACACGGTGGCCTAGAGTTAAAGTTCTCACCTCACAATCAGGAGGCTCTGAGTTCAATCCTAGGTAGATGCAGATATCTCTCTCTCTAGGCACAATGAGTTTACATCTGCTGAATCAAACTCCTCATTGGTGACAGGAAAGGCATCTGGCCAGTAAACACTTGGCTCTATTCAGTTGCCCAGACTCCACCCCACAAGGGATTATGACGTCATTAAAAGAAGATGATAACAACCCCAATCTGAGAAGTAAAAGCCCATGTAAAGATTTCCCTGTATGGGGAAAAAAATCACTAGGAAACATTAGTCACCCTGTTTAAATATTTTGTGCCGTGTTTTTTTTGGCTAGGAGAGCTTCCCCTTCCCTTCCATTCAAGAAGACACCCTTTTATTGACATTAAAATTAGTATGTCTTTCTGTCCCTGTTAGAGCTCATGTTGATGGTGCAGAATATTTTTTACACCCTATCAGTTTTCCTCTCAGAAAAGACACTTAAACTGAGGACTGTGCATTGCACAAGCTTACTTATGCACTTAGAAAATGACAGATAAGTGACAGGTCTTTATTTACCCCGGGGACTTTTTCCTTTTAGTTCCTAATTGTTCAGGCAATGGGAAGGGGATCTATTTCAGGCATGTTGTATGTCCTTTCCCTAGGAGGAAAAGAATGTCATGATAACATTGTTAACAAAAAAGATCTTGCCAACACATACAAAGGATTCCGCACATAATTAGGCCTAACTTTGTCTTGCGTGAAGTTTCTCTATTGCAAGAGATAATAACTGTCCATGGTCCTGAAAACAGAGACTAATATCTCAGCAGCAGTGTCATTTAGAAACAAGAGAATAATAGATGCTATGATTGTCAAAGTAGAAGTAGACCCAAGACACCAAATCAGAATTAAGGATGAATGAAACACTTCTGCCAATTTCTGCTAGCTTTATACACAATCTTTTTTTTTAATTGTCTCAAAAGCCAACCTTTATCTAATTGTAATCTCCAAACTTGCCTCAATATTTTTCCTTTTGGTCCAACTCATTACTCTGTCAAAACAATGTTCCAACACTTTCTTGCTTTATATATATCTCACTATACAACTGTACTAATGAAATCCATAAGATAATTGATTGCAACAAAGACAACACAGAGACCTGAAGATGTTGAATGCTTATCCAGTGACTCACGGCAAACCTTTAATAGGCTGAAGACTACTTCATTGGCATATTTATTATTCTTATAACCTTGCAGAACATAGAACATTATACCTTTGCATAATATATCCAACTGATTCTTGGATGTATTTCATAAGTACTGAACTCCAGAATATTTTAGCTTTACAATCCAACTAACAGAGAGCCAAAAGGGAGAGGAAAAAGAGCTTTGGCAATTATGTTTTTGTCACTTTTACTGGTGTAGGATTCAAGTATTTATGAAGGAAATATTCCATCTAGTTGGGCTAATGACCAGCATTTGCATTCTCTTGAGTGGAAATTTTTGGAATGGAACAGAACATGAAGCTTAAGACTCAATATTTTGGCAATGGGTAGATACTTTGTTCCCCTCTCATGTCTTGTATCACACTGATTCAGTTTTCCAAGTAATTTTTTTTAATAGAGCTAAATATAATTCTGCTCATTTGGGAAGTAAATTCTGAATTTTGGTGGCTTGTTGTAAATGCTAGATACAATCTTCTGAGACACTTCAGTGAGAAGAACTAGAATAAATAGAAGAAAACTGAAAGGAAATAAGAATTGGATGGCTATTCTCCTTTTTTCTTAAATTGCTGTACTAGGAACAGATAAATGGTTTCTGAAATTTTATCCAGCTCTAATAGAATAGTCATTGACATACAACCATTCATTTAGTAACTATTTGAAGCAGTGGTGGGATTCAATTTTTTTTTTACTACCGGGTGCTGTGGGTGAGGCTTGGTGGGTTTGGCTTGGTGGGGAAAGATACTGTAAAATTCCATCCCTCCCCATTCCTGGAGGAAAGTTACGTCAAAATCCCCATTCCTTCCCCACCCCACTAACCTGCTTTTCAGCTCCGTTCTCCTGTGCAGGGCAACCAAAGAAGACCCAGCCAATCAGCTGAGACCTCGGAGGCAGAGAATAGATGGGGGCGGGGCCAGTCAGAGGTGGAAGAGGAGAGAGGGAGAGAAATTAGAATTCTGTAGGTAGGCAACAAGCTTTGCCTCTGCATGGAGCTTGAGGTATGATACAGCAGACTTTGTTGACCCATCAATGTTGGACATTATAATTTGGCTCTTTGTTTTTAAAACTGTGCATAAGAACTTCAGTTTTCAAGGCAGTCATGAATATGAATAAAACAGCTCAGCCAAAGAACACAGAGCTTAATAGCCTGCATGTTAGCTTTGGAAAGCTTTGGGGTAGAACATCAAATAACCAGCCTTCTGTCCCAGAAACATCAACTGCCAAGTGGATATTTCTCATTGCTGTCACAGACATCTATAAATATGGGATAGGTTGTGTATGTTTTAATTGTTTCTTACATGCATATTATCTTAGCTTTCTGGAACTGGAATCATGGCACACATGGATTGCTGTGCAGTCCAGAAGTTGATGCCATCCATCGAGAAAAAAAATCTGGTGCCACAGCTGTTTCCAGGGAGTATGATAAGAACAGATGCCAGGAGAGCCATAGCTGGGGATGGAAATTCTTTTGTGTAAAATTGTCACAGCTGTGCCTCTGCCATTGATGGCTTCTTTCCTTATCTTTACTTTCAGTGATGATGTATTACTGAATATCATTTCTCTGAGATAGGAGTCCTGGAAAAAAATCTATTGGGCTCATGTTCTACTTACAGGCTTCAAAGAAGCATTGCAATACCCATTATAGGAAACAATTTTGGATTTGATGGCTTTTTTTGAACCGTTTCATCTGGGGTTATGTTCTCACATGTCATGTTTGCTCGCTTGACTCCTATTTGTCTCTTTTGGCAATGGTTTCAAGTTCTACCTTATCTCTGCCTTGAACATGGCATCTCTTGAGATTTGATACTACCAAGAACAACCTCTCCATATTTATCGCTCCGATTCTATGAATGGCTTACCTGAGTGATGACAATAACCAGGTTGCAGGAATTGGTCTGCTGTATGAGATAAATTTGACCCCATTCATAGTTATGATTCTCGTAAATATTGGTTGGAAGCTCATAAACAGCATATGAAGGACAAATGCTCTTTATTGGTTTATATGTCCAGGGTTTTTTTTTTTTTCCTGACAGTGCTTCTGCTTCTTTGCAACCTCATTTCAACCAGTCACAGATCACATCTATGATGCCACAGCATCTTTCAGTTGAATAAATTGTACCAATTGTAGATAATAAATAGATCCATCTGTGGAGAGTCAGCAGCTCAAATCTTAGACCATCAGAGAAATTACTGACTTTATTTAGAACATAGAATCTGGAAGGAGTTTGGAAGACTTCTAGTCCAACCCCTGTTCAAAACAGGTGTTGTACTTCACCGGCAGCCTGTGCAGATGGCAGTGGAATCAGACAGTGGGAAAGAACGGGGACCCATCAGGGAGTCTGGAGAGGAGTTGGATGAGGGCCCTGCATCTGATGCAGAGATGGGGCCAGGACCATCTAGGATGTGGTGCTGACTCCAGAGCCTCCAGAGTCTGGCAACAGTGAGGCTGAGGAACAAGGGGAGCCTGTTCCCAGTGCATGTGTACGCAGAGATGTTAGAAGGCAAGAGCAGCTGAGACAAAAGAGGCGACTCAGGAGTAAGGCTTGGAGGTGATTGCCCCTCCCCTAAGTTATAAAGGAAGCACAAAGGTAGAGAAACCTTTGTAGGAAGCAAAGTCATTAGCTCTGTTTGGATTAATCCTTGAAGCTCTGTGTGGACTTTATACTTCAGTTGGTTTTTTATAGTTAATTTGGCACTTTGTTGGCAGCAATTCAAAAGAAGGAAAGGTGAGTGCTTATCTCGAGGGACTGTTTGGGACTCATTACAGGCTGGGAATGAAAATAATTCCCAGAGATGAAATAATCCAAGAGTTGTTTTAACTAAGCGTGTGCTTAATTATGGCCTTGGGAAGCCTTGGTCAGAACAACAGGAGACTTTATATCATCCAGTTAAATGGTTGCCCAGTCTATTTTTGAAAACCTTCAGTAATGTGAATTTGCAGTATTTGTTTCAGCTAGAATAAAGACACCTGATCCTGTGTCAGGAGCTACTTCTTACTTTGATCAGCCCTAAGGACCAAAAAAAGGCTTTTTGTGACATTGTGACACATTTCAGAGTGTCTCTAATATTCATAGCAACTTTTTAATTTTTGACATACTTTTGACAATTTTTAACTTTTGACATACTTACCTGTTGGGCTTGCAATGAAGAATCTTATTACAGAAATCAGGATGTTTGGCTAAGTTTCAACTTTTCCCAAGGACTGCTACTAGGTCTAATATGGCTGGTGTCTCAGGATATTATCTGAACATCCATCACTAAATCTTGGGGCTTTGTGTAGATAACCTTGAAAGTAATCGAGGGACCAACAGCAGCTGTCCATGGATATTAATCTTTTGTTTGCTACAAGTGCAGTCAAATGTTCAGCCACACATTTTTCAAGAAACACTGCAACAATGACGGAAAGTAATTATGCATGAATGAAGGTTGTAATGAACCAGATTTTCTCCCTCCTCACTGTCGCTTCCCTTCCCCTTGATTTTCCATTGTGCGTCCATGCTTGGAGGAGACAACCTGGACTGTGGGATTTTATTTGAGTCTGATGGTGACATTAATATCCCTTGACGTCTGATAGATTCTATTGTTTTATGTTTTATTCTGTGGACCACATTTTGTGTGGCCTGTCAGAAGTGTGCTTATTAAGCTAGTGGTTATCCATTTTCCACGCAGGGAAAATCTTTTTTCTAAAAGCTGCAAAACAAGTTGGTGAGTACCCAAAGTGCAATGTGTCCTATTATAAACTGCATCTATCTTTCAGAGTCCTTTTTAGTTTTTCTTTCCCTTTTCTCATTGGGAGGGGGAAGAGGATAGGATGATGATGATGGTGATGGTCTATAACCCAGATACCCTGTGGATCTGGAAAGCCCTATTTTATATTTCCCACAGTGACAACAAGCTTCCTAGCTATTCATTGCCTAGTGTTGATAAAGGAGCATCTCCATCAGATGTCGTGTCAAGGATACCTCTCAATTCTGAAGCCATCCCTCTTTGGAAATATGTACAAAAATGTGTGTTCCGAAATCTCATAAACCAGATGGATAGCATTGATGATATGCCTTAATCCTAGACTCAACTCATGGTTGGAAAAGCCAAAAATGTTACTGAGAATGAGAGAGAAAAAGAGAAGAGAAGGGAAGGGAAGGGAAGGGAAGGGAAGGGAAGGGAAGGGAAGGGAAGAGAAGAGAAGAGAAGAGAAGAGAAGAGAAGAGAAGAGAAGAGAAGAGAAGAGAAGAGAAGAGAAGAGAAGAGAAGAGAAGAGAAAAGATAATGAATGCAAAAGCTGGAGGATAAATGGAAAAAAATATTATGAATCCAACTCCTCTGAATTCCACATAAAGACAGAGTCAATTATCCAGTGAATGCAGAAAAAGAAATTCCTGGGACATTATTTTACCAAGAGTATAAACCACATTGGCACAAAAGAAGTGAAACCAGCTTTGGTTTTCCCACACAAAAGCAGGCATAGTTAATTTCCCCTTTTCCCTTTGGGCCACCCACAGTCCAATACATCCACCAATCACTTCCATGCATTTTGGTATAGGAAACAGTCAACCACATCTGCTTGGTGTGTCCTTGAGATGCCAGCAATGTCTCATGGAAGCCAAGGGATGCTTGAATACTATTCCCCCCACCCTTGCATTCCATCCACCCCTCTCCCTGTTACTGTCAACCTGTAAGTGAAGCAAAATGTAGGTGAAAGTGTGAGTCAGTCTTGGCAGACAGGATGACTCATAGAATAGAATAGAATAGAATAGAATAGAATAGAATAGAATAGAATAGAATTCTTTGTTGGCCATGTGTGATTGGACACACAAGGAATTTGTCTTGGTGCAAATGCTCTCAGTGTACATAAAATAAAAGATACATTGGATAATCATCTTAACTCACTTCCAAATCTGACACCCTATGGTCTTCATGATACCTTCTGGTATTTATAGACATTTGCAGACAGGGATTCCATTTGATTGACTCCCATGTGGTGCCTCTTCTGGAGAAGCTCCTCTTACAACACCTTGTAGCGATGGGCAAAACTATGCACATAACTTTGCCTGTTAGATTCAGAGTTGCAAACTGAAACACTGGAATACTGTTTCATACTTCATCAAGTATAGCTAATTCTACAATTAAAGCACACAAAATGCATTTGGGGTCTTTTTTACAAAAAAAAAAAAATGCTTGCTGAAAATGGACAGATTAAATGCTGTAAAAAAGTTGTTTGGTAGATTGTGTGTGTGTTTTTGTCTTACTCACATTCTTGCTCTCTGTATATACATGTGCCTGTATAAGTATATTTGTGTGTAGACAAATTTAAAGCAAAACTTGCTTTAAAAAACACACCAACTAATGCAAAAAAACGAAAACAGGAAAGACCATATTCAAGACAAGAAAAATTAGAAACCAAAAGAAATAAAGAGAGACAGATTCATCTATTCTTATTCTGAAGGACAACAGGATTGAATAGTGATAAATAAAAATATCATCCGAGAGTTTATTTTTAATTGACAACCTCTCAAAAACGACATGAGTGTACATATTCAATTTCTTTCTCTAAATTATAAAACTCTAATGTCATCCTGGCACTCTCCCACTCTCTTGAAGACTGTTTAATGAAATTATTGTAAAAATAATGTAGCACTACAGTAATTAATTAGCTGCCTTATATATTTCTAGTGAGGGCAGAGTGTCACAGATTCATGGCAATTATAATCAAGTTTTAATTTTCCATTACCACTAATTAATGTTGACTATTTGTGCTTCATTAATGCTGTTTCTGCTGACATGAAAATTTCATGAAAACTCTGGAATGCTTTGAAGTTGAACCTTTCCACTCAGGTGGAAAATGCCTTGCAAGCAGCTGATATTTGGAAAATATTCTATTTTTAAAAGAAGGGGTTATCATGAAGGATACCTGGAAAAAAAAGTGAAAAGTTTTTGTCCTTTCCTAACAGAACTCCAGAATAACTTGTTATAGTGTCATGTCAACCTTCACTTTCATTAATGACACGACCTAATAAGAATAATTAAATTTGTTCTACTACAGCTTATGTTCTAGTAAACGTCTTACATCTTTGGTTTACCATAAGATGGTTTATGAGTTGGTATACTGAAACACAATTATTTCCCTATGAACGAACCTTTTGCCTAATACATGAAGATAGGGATTTGTAGTGATAAGGACTTCCAGACGTCTGTCTTATGCCCAATTTCTAGTTATAAACCAAGACCAGTCAAGGATGTACTTTTCATGGCTAAAGAATCCAAACCCTTCCCATCAGCCTGGTCAGCTATTCATATCTAATATTCTTCCTTTGCCTGCAATACCACCTCTTTTGACAGAAAGGGTAAAGAAAAGGCTACCTCTGCCCACAGCTTCCTTCACATCCCTGGCACGGCAGATCATAATTCCTTGCAGGGATTTCAACGTTCGGTCAGGTCATGTCATTTGAGAAAATGTTATGGGCGCACTTGTCAAATGGCTAAACAGGACCTAAGCAGTTGTAAAATACTGATTTGACAAAATATCACATTTGGTGCCTTCTGAACCAGACTTAGGATAATGTATTCCATTATTACAGTTCGTTTTTGTTTTAATTGGGAAAGGATACCTGTACGGAGCAGAGGTGGTATTCAGCAGGTTCTGATCTGTTCTGGAGAACCGGTAGCAGAAATTTTGAGAAGTTTGGAGAACCCACAAATAAAGGCTCTGACTGGAGATTTTACAATATCCTTCCCCTACCACGCCCACCAAGCCACACCCACAGAATCAGTAGTAAAAATGTTTGAATCCCACCACTGGTACAGAGTACATTAGATCTTAGACAAAAGGCCAGGAAACAGGAAGGAGAGGATAGGTAGGTAGGTAGGTAGGTAGATATATAATGTAGATAGATACTGTAGTTAGATACTGTAGATAGATAATAGATAGATAGATAGATAGATAGATAGATAGATAGATAGATAGACAGACAGACAGACAGACAGACAGATAGATGGACAGATTGATGGATGGTAGATAGATATACATTTCTGAAGAAAATATATGTGGACTATTTAGTGCCCAATGGATTTCTTCCCTTCCCTTCCATGATCTTTTATCTATTTCTAATTTCCAATTCTGAAAATTAAACTTTGAAGTATAGAAAGTTTTTTTTAAAAAAGGGTCTGGACTCTTGGAGATTCTCAGCTGGGATGTGCATGATATTTCTCTGCCTCTGGAAATAAAGCAATCCTTAACATAAAGGAATAGTGATAGCTCTTCCAAACACATGGTCATACTAAACCAAAAGTGGTGATGGTAGTAGAAGCTCTTATAACCCATGCTGTATTTAACCACATCCCAGCCTATTCTGCCATCCTTGCATTAGGGTTATGGAATGGCCTAGATGCAAAATGTTTGGAATTTTAAGCAAGATGAAAGTGATTGCTGTGATGAAAAACATCTCCCAAATTTATGTGATCTGCCTATATGAAATCTGGGAATGTCATTGATACAGCATCCCAGTAACTCACTAATATATTGCTAAACAGCTGAAATAATAATTGCTTCCTAGAAACAAATGGTGTGTTGTGATGTGTGTGTCTGTGTGTGTGTGTGTGCCCTGAGCCTCTCTTTTACTTTATCAGACAAATTGGTTCTCTGATTGTCATATTTCTTGTTGAGATGATGAACCAAGTTAACACATTGTGCTGCAAACATTATTAATGCACCCACAACTACTGAAAATGTGTATAGGTCAATTCCTGAGGTCAGAGTTTCACAAGTACTTCTGTTAATGATCTTCAGTGCATCTCTAACTCTCTCTGTACACAAGTTTCTGCAAAACACAATTAAATGCAACATTTGCACTCAGGTTCCAATGACCCTAAATGTATATTTTCAAAAGAAAAAGTTGCAACTATACATGTATGTTATGGCTCCCCCTTCAAAGTTCCAACCAAACCAAACCAAAGGCAGCCGCCCCAAAACTCAAATCCAACAGAAAGGAGTCTTACAAGATTATATTCCACACGCCCTGTTTATCACAACAGTTCTGGCACAAATTCTCAAAGCTCCGAGTATCTGCCGAAAACCTCTGCACGTAATCAATCACTTTGTTCCTGACAAACTTCCCCCCCACAGCTGTGTCCTTTTATAATCCTTGAGGCAACGTGCTAATTGGCTCGCCCTCCCTTTTAACTGAGTTTGTCTCCGTGAACCACCTAGATGGGCGTGTCAATCTCCCTAAATCATCATCTGGCCTGATGCCTCCACACAGCTTGACGTTTCAGCCTCCTTCTTGTTCTGGCATCTAGCCACGATCTGTCAGCTTCCTCGCTCGACTCCTCTGACTCATCTTGTGGCTCAACTGCAGGCATGAATGAGGTCGAGGGTTTTGGCAAAGAATGTCTGTGTGATAACCTCTCATCCCCCTGGCTCACATCTGTGTCTTCTAATAATTCACACTCCAAATTCTCAGCAGGTTCCAGCCTTTCATCCTCAGAATCATCAGAAGCAAAACTCATAGCAGGATCGATCCTTTCAGTCACAACACATGTATATGCATATTATACACACACGTACAAACACATGGTGAAAATTTATAGATATAGTTGATAGACAGATAGAGATAGAGATTATATTACAGCTATAGACAATACACTGTAGATGTAACTATGGATGTAGATTTAGATAAAGATGCAGGTATAGATATATATGTACTGCAGAAGGAAAAAAGTTGCTAATACTCTGACAAATAAATATACCTTAGTAAGAACCAGGGTTGTACAATGGTTAAAGTGGTAATCTAGAATCAAAGACTTGCAGATTCATTGTCCATGACTGAAGCTTACAGGAAGTGTTCAGGTCACTCACTCTTAGTCCAATCTACTTTACAAATTTATAGATAGGAGACAAAATCGGAGAAGGCGTATGATATGTTCAAGGATTTGAAGAAAGCTGGAATATAAATTTAATTATTAAAACCCAAATTTTCTAATACTGTTATACTGTTGTTGTTATTTGGAGCAATTAAAATATGTTCAATGGTACTCAGTATTCATTATTAATCTGTTCCGGGAGGCACAATGAGTACCAAAACTGATGAGCACCAAACAATTTTTTCCCATAACAAATAAGGTCATAGGGCAGCCAGCAACAAGTTCTTACTTATGCATTGAGTACCAAATAAATGGTGTCTGCCGGGACAAAATTTTCACTTCAAAATGCATCAAGTACCAAATTTGATGACTTTCAAAGCAGTTGAGTACCAAGACACCATTTTAGATGTCATTCAACCAAAACAGAAGGTGACATACCACAATGCACAGTCTATCTGCAGCCCCTCAGCTCAAGTAGATCATCATCATCATCATCATCATCATCATCATCATCATCATCATCATCATCATCATATTTTAATGATAGGTGAAGTCTGGGCATCTGAATGGAGCTGAGCATTTACTGGACAGATGCCCTTCCTGTTGCCAATGTGGAGTTATATTCAGCAGATATATTCTCATCATGCCTAGAGAGACAAATATCTGCCACTACCTAGGATCAAACTCAGAGCCTCCTGATTGTGGTGAGAAGTTCACTTCTAGGCCAGAGCACCACTCCCCTCAGCTCAAATGGATCCATCTGAGAAATTTAGCTGAGGATCACCAACATTTTGTTTTTAGTGAAAGTAAGAACCAAACTCAGTGTATTAATCTTTTAAAATGTTAGGAGACAACAACATCTCTCCGGTTTGAGCTGAACTCTTGGTGAATACTCAGACCCAACTATCTCCCTTTATTATCAATAATAATGGAATGTTTGCCGTTTCTTTCTATCTGTTTCCTATCTATTTTATAGATCTGTTTTCTTAACTTCTGTGTTGATATAGCTCAGGGAATTGAGTTGAGTTTCCCGCTCAGGTAATTCCTGATATTCCTCCAAACACCAAGCTGTCTGAACCTTGCTTAATTTTTCTGAGACGAACCAAGGTCAGCTGAATATTGCACTGCTGTGACTTAAAAAAAACCAAAAACCTAAACCATATGATCCCTGTCCATGTGTTTGAGTGATCAATTGATTGATCGATGAAATTTCTACAGCTGCCTAACTTGCAAATTGCAACTCTGATCTGCAATTCTCCAATGATGGATTTTTTTTTTTTTTTGAATGTGCCACATCATTTGTCTACTGCTAGTTTATTCTTTTGCCTTTCCCTCAGATGCATATAATCCTCTTCTTTCTCTGTATTTCTCTATTTGTAACGTTTCCTTCTTTTCCTTCCTGGTTATTGTACCACCATGCAAGGTAACCCAAATTAAGAGGACAAAACACACAGGAAATTAAAAGCAAGCTTGGGTCTCATCTTGTTATATAATGAGTTTCCAATTAAAAATGGAATAAATTCAAGCAGAGATGGGAAAGGGATAGTGCAGTCTGCCCTTCTTGTTGAAGAAAATAAGCATCAGGACTTTTAGAAGTATGTGGTCTCCATAGAGATTTAGTATTTCTCTCCAGAAAGTTTGAACATTTTTTTTTTTTTTAAATAGATCTTTGTGGCTAATAAAGCAATTCCCAGTGCGCTAAACTCCTGTTACAAGGTAGAATTGCCAAAAGAATGGATTTTAATGGAATACAATAATACTAAAAATTAAGCCTTCAACAGCTGTTCCATGCTTATATTCCTGGGAAACATATTTCACAATCATAATCAATAAAGTTAAGATAAAAAAGATTTATGGCAAAGTACTTTTTGTTCCTGTAATGCTCTATGCATTGTCAATGTTTTCTTGCCCCTAACAAACATAGTTGGGGCTTTTAGATTCCCTCAAAAAATAAAGAGATTTTTAATGCAATATACGACTCTCAAGGTTCCCCCCCTCCCTTCAGGGGTGTGAGTTTGCATATTGATGATGTTTAAATGTAGGTTGGAGAGCTAGCAGTTTCCTTGCTCACATTATTAGCACGTCTTCTCTCTCTACCATGAAGCAACAAATGGCTTACTTCAAATTACATGAGCACACTTGTAAGTAGATTTGTTAATTTCACTAAAAATAATGAGGGGACATGTTTACAGAAACAGCACATCACGTGGTAAACTACCTCAGGTAGTAGAAAGGGGGATACAAGATAAAAACAAGATGGCCCCCTATCATGAGGCAGAATGGAGTAGTCACTCTAAGGAAGCCCTTCCTTCCTTCCTTCCTTCCTTCCTTCCTTCCTTCCTTCCTTCCTTCCTGCTTTGTGTTTCTCCCTTTCTTCTTCATCCCTTTCTCCTCCCTCCTTTTATTTTTCTTCCCTTTCTCTTTTCAACTTTTCTCTTCTCTCCCCTCCCTCCCTCCCTCCCTCCCTTCCATCCATCCATGACAAAATCTAACATGTTTCTTACTTTTGGCAACCCAGGTTAAGGAATTCCTACTCTAATGGAGAGGTAGGAAATGATAGACTCACTGTTGTATGTTGGAGAACTTCAACCTTACCGTAAACTGGACCATTAGAAAGCATTGGCTTGATGGTCCAGTTCTGATGTTGAGGATTGATCCTCCCATCAGCCTCAGCTAGAACGAACAGCAGTCAAAAGAATAGGGGGTAGCAGTCTGAGGAGAATGAGTTGTTGACCAGTGTTTAAAAAGATGAAGAAAAATGACCTCCAAAGGAAACCTATGAGTACTGCAGTTATGGAACTGCTGCTGTAGTTGTATACTGCTCAGCGTTCCAACTAGCCAACTCCATACCAATAAACTCTAAGACAATCAGTTCCTCAAAGTTCCATTTTATTAGAGTTGTCATATTGGCACATCTAGGAAAACCTGAATATGAGAGTTCTGGGTTTTCCCTTCCCAAAAGAGAAATCAAAGATCCATCTCCTGTACCCATCAGTCCATCACATGGCCCAATCAAATCTTCGTCCCACTGGAGGCATTCCCCCAGCCACCCCGCTCCAAGTTCATGGCAACCTGTCCTTGACTCTCAACATAAAGAATGTTGTTAAGTCTAATATTCTACCGCACTATGAAATCCCCCCTCCCAAATTCCCAGGCATTGAATGTGGCAGCCTTGAAGCTTCCAAGTAAAATATGGCTTCCAAGTCTGACATTATACATGTATGTGGGCATGTGCATGCATTGCCACTTCTACTTAGTACAAGTGTCTCTACTGTTCAAGAATTTTAACCACCATTGGTTCACTAGGGAACATACCTCTCCTAGAGGCAAACCTTAGATTTCTAGACTAATGTAAGAGATGGAAGACTTTACTCCCCTGAGGCTATGTTGGGTGTTATTTTGCTAGTGAATGTCTGTCTTGATTTTTTCCAGGACATTACTCACTTGAATGCCAAGTTGAAGTTTTTCTCTTTCTTTTCACAATAGGAAAAATTTCTCTTTTTCCTTCTCCTTTTTTTAGTATCTTTTTTTTTTAAAAAAAGGAAGATGCTTGGAACACTTATGTACTTGTGGCATCTTCTGTTATTCAGAGAAAGACCTACACGGAGCTTAATTGCTTAAATGTTTTGTTCACAGCTCTCTAGTTGTTGGCCAAATGTCTGTTGCTTTCCTGTGTGTGATGTTAATAGTACTTGCAACTGGAAGCACACCCAAGAACAAAGGTGCCAAGGGGACAATTTTCTATCATTTTGCCTCTGGCTCTTTAGTGAACAGAAGAAGAAGCTTGAGGAATCAAACCAAAGGCTTATCTAATCTATTTCACATAATGATCTACTAGATGCCTTTGGGAAATCCATGAGTAGGAAATGACATCAAGTACTTCCTACTGTTAATTCCCAGAAACTGGCAATGATTCTGAAACATGGAATATCATATAGCTACTATGACCTAATGCTCCAGGTCAGCTGGAACATTTTGCAGTATCAGACCTACTGCAAACCTAAAACCTCTACATAGAAATGATCCTTGGCTCCTTTTGTTGAGAAAGGTATCATTTTATTAGAAGTCCAAGTATATGGCAGTTGTGCATAACCAGAACTGAGAATCATGCACCAAAATCCCTCCATTCAACTTTTCCCTCCCTTAACTGCCTCCCATCGCTGACCCCCACCCAAGGACCAATCAGGTTCAAGCAAGATGTTTTCAGAATGGTCCCTTCATGCCTATGTTGGAATGCAGTTGGTTTCTTCTCCCAGCTGGGTGACCTCGAAGCAGCATCTGGGGAGTTAAAGAAGTTACTTTCGTTTCGCCCCAAGCATGCACCCTCCCATGCACCCTCCCCCCATAATTCATGGCAGACTGTCACCGCATGATATCAAGTCATAGTCGAGTGTGAGGTGGCAGCTGACAGTGGAAGAAGATGAATTCTTTTCTCTGCTTTCTCTCTCCAATCTTCCCTTACCTGCTTCTACCTCTTTGTTGCAAGTGAATTGTGTTTATAAAGCCTCTGCAATTTGGTGGGAGTTCAAGTCTTCATAATGGATAGATTTGTGTCACATCAGAATCTGGATCTGGATCATGGAAATATTGGGACCTAAGCAGCGATGGGATTCAGCCGGTTTACACAGGTTCAGGTGAACCAATTGTTAAATTACCCATCCACCCCACTATCAAAAAGGATCCTGGGTGTTGCACTGCGATGGAGAAATGGGCAATGGAGCAGCCAGTATGAGGGAAGGAAGAGACCGCTTTCTCTCTTTCTTCTCCCTGCTCCTCCTTCTTTCCTTGTGCCGGCTGCTCCATTGCCCATTTCTCCATTGCAGCACAGTGCAGCTCAAAGGATCCATTTTGACAGTGGTGGGTGGGTAATTTAATAATTGGTTTGCCCAGGATCAGGTTGACTGTCATGGGAGGCTCATCCCACATGCATGGCAGAGCTAGAAGATGGCAATGGGCCATGTCTCCTACAACAGCCAACCTGACCCTGGTCAAACCAGTTGTTAAATTATTTGAATCCCACCGTTGGACCTAAGGTCTCCTAGTCAACATTCTGGTGGGATTTCCTGGCAATGATTACTGCATCTCTTGTCTCCCTTAAAAGTATCAGAAAAAATGTTAAGGAGTGCTTCCTGAGGTCTCTGTAATTCCTGTATCAACATATCTCTAATTCCTCAAATTGTATGGAAATGGTCTCTCCTTCACAAATTTGCAATCTAAATGATGTATAGTTGTGTCCATTTGATCCTGTGCTGGCTGGGAATTCTGGGACTTGCAATCCTAATGCATGGGGAAGAGTTTGGAAAAGTTGCAGCAGAACATTTTGGAAAGTTGGGGTCTTCCTGTTCACACAGGGAACTGTTTGCTTTTCCCTTTTCCCTATAGGTGCTACTGCTTTCCAGAATACAATCAGAATGATTGCCTCTTCGCATAGGAAGCAAGCTACAGGAGTTGTCCTTCAGTGAGAAGATGGACATGAAGATATATCTGTCTGTGTCAAAACTCTAACTGCAACTGTAACTATAGATATATAAAAGCTGTGCACATGATTTCCTAAATAGCAGCTAATTGGGAAGAAGCACAGATTTATGGCAAGGATTTGCATTCCTCGCTTTTAGAAAATTCAGATCCAATTTTTGTTTGTTTATGATTAATGACCTAGAAGCATAACTAGCACACATTAATTAACAGATTAGGCAGTTTGGCTGAGGATCCAATTTATCTATAAGTATCAAAGGCTCTGTTTGCAAATAAATATCAAAGGACCTCTGGTGTCCTGCCTTAGGCACTAAAGTGTTTCTAATCTCAACAACATTTGGCAATGAATTTGTCTCTTTGCTCAACTTGAAAGTCTGCAATGAAGGACCTTTTTCTTTTGTCTTTTTTTCTTCTTCTCACTTTGATATGTACCAAGCAACACCAAACTTCCCAGTCTAGCCTCTAAATTTATTTAATTATTAAGGTTGGCCCATTCACCTCCTGGTTGAGCTGGACTGTCAATCAGTAGCCACCTTTTGATTTAATTTACTGTGACCAGTTTGTGAAGCAGCTGGAGCTGCAATTTCTCTTCTCCCCAAAAAGGCCCCCATGCATATATGTAATAGAACACAATTATGGCACAGGAGGGGGTTAATGAAACTAACTGCCGGAGGGCTAAATAATTGAAGGGGCCGAGTTCTGAAAATAAGACTGAAGACAGACACCACGTCCTAAATTTTAGTTTGTTAAGAGGTGGGGAACTTGTACAGTGCTTTCTCTCCAAACTCTGAAATCACCACTGGAGTCGCCACGCTATGTTCCCATTGTTTTTCTTCTATGCTGGACAGCTTGACATGAATTAGCTGAAGGTATTTTGAAACGCACATGATAGATGACAGTCTCTCTCTCTCTCTCTCTGCTCATTATATTAATAGAGATGTAAGTGCTAATTCCATTTCAACGTTCATTCAGACACCAGTGCTCATCTCTCAGTTCACCTTGGAATAAAGCTTTGACAAAATGCAGCTAGATGAGGAACAGAAGAATAGTACATGTAGGCCAATCCTGACAAGTAGAACTGTCTGCTTTTAAAAGCAGAATTGTGTGCTTCCAAATCAGAAGGTGGCCTCCATTAAGGACATTTTTAAATTCTTGGACAGTATAGAAGGACATGAGGTGATCTCTACTTAAGTATTAGGACTTTGACCTCTTTTTATGTAGGACTACCTTTCGGTGGCTGGGTTTGATTGGAGTTTCCAAATAAACCTAAAATCTTTTTAAGCTCTTGATACATTAATAAGCACATCTATGTAATTTCTTTGGCCAACATATGGAAGTGTTTTCCATTATTGCCTTCCTTTTTGTTTAACTTCCCAGTCTAGCCTCTAAATTTATTTAATTATTTTTAGTCTCTCAAGCCAGTCTTGGAAAAAGCCTCCTTCCTAAGGCTTAGAGAATATGACTGGCCTAAGATCGGCCAATCTCGCCTTCATGACTAAGGCAGAATTAGAACTCACATTTTCCCAATTTGTAACTTTGTGTTTTTAACTGATTGTTCAGTCAAAGAACAGAAATAAGCAACTCTTCTTTCTCCCATTACTTAGTTCCTTTATCATGTTGTGGGTTCTTCTTCCTTGTATTCTTATTCTAGACAAGAGTATAAAAAGAAATATTGAATTACTGAAATTAATCTGTAATTGAACCATGTCCAGCAGGCATCATGTCTTGGTAATTCCCAACTTTCAGAAATATTGATTCATACATAGATTTCATGAAAAAAGATGAGTGAATATGACTGCATCAATATTCATATTTGTTTAGCATTTTGGTTATAATCATATCTGCAGTTTTGAATACTGGAAGATTTTGATGCAAAATATCATCATATGTAAAATCAGATGATGAACTCTCCATTTGTGATATACGTGAAACATACACTAGTTACGATATATTGGGCAATTGTGCGGAGAAAACTCTATACCAAATTTCAATTATAGATACAACATCCATATATATCTCATACATATCTACCAAAAACTTAATTCTCTAAACCCCTGTCTTTCTTGGCCAAGCAAGCAAAACAACAGCTGGGTTAAAGTATATTAACCCAGTCAGAAAACTCACATTTTAGGTTTTTTTGTTTTTTTTTAAGTCTGGAATTTGGATGGGATGTTAGAATGTGCATAGCTGGTTAAAAACCCTTAATATGTGAAATCATTTCAAAAGTGATCTACTGAAGGAAATTAAAGTTTGAAAGAATGAGAAAATAAAAACAAGAAGTGAATACTTTGCAATATTTCTCATACAGGTCAAAACAACTCTATAGCTTCTACTTCCAATTGGAACACCTGATTCAATTCTTGATATTTTTTTTTCCTTTTATGGTTCTCTCAGTTCCCATCCTCCAAAGCTAAATTCACAATTCCTTTTTCCAGACTTCCAGTCCTGCATTTAACCCTGGATGCACTTCTTTCCTTCCAATGGAATTATCTATAATTGCTTTAGTTTGAGCTCCTGCCGTGTGGTTATCTGCGGCTCACATTAAACACAGCCAGAGGTATGAGTGGCCTTGAGTTTAATAACAGCCAATTGTCTAGATTTTAGCTAATAGTCACTCTCTATGGCTCAAATGGAGAGAAGTTATGCTTTTACTATTTGCCATGCTATTTATTTCTTCCCTAGTAAGGCAGGAGTTTCGGTTATTCCAGCCGAGTGAAAAAAAGAAATCTGCAATGTGAGCTCACACTCTGCCTATTACAATGTTTTATGAAATCTCACAGCACTCAAGACACTTCAGTTGAGTTACTGACACAAAGTTATCACAAAGCTTAGTTTGCCCTGGTGAATAAACAAAACATATCAACAGCAAACACTTGATGGTTCCTAGGCACCTGAGACTAAGAACTTGGTTTGCCAGTTTGCAAACCATCACAGTTCAGAACAAATAGCTCTCCTGGACATCTCATAGAAGACAGGGAAAGTGGAATCTGTGAAGCCATAGAACCCTGTTTTCTCTTTGCTCCAGCTGGGGATGTGTACTTCCTAATAATCTAAAAAAAAAAAAAAAAAATCAGGAAGAAATTGCCTTCAAGGGAACCTGCCTTGATGGTCTTAGAATAGAGTGAGAATTAGAAAAAAGAGATTGGGTAAAATGCTTTATGGACTGGCACATGCCTCTTAATAGTTTGGCAGAACTAGCCAATTCATTAAAACGAGACAAAGTTGATAGCATAATTTGGCCAAGTAAGACAAGTTACTACCCTAAGTGCTTCAGAATAAATTCCACCACTGGAGAATATAGTAAGAGGAATATGCTTTTACTAGCAGAAGAATTACCAGGGAGAACTGAAAGAAACACTGATAGAAAATGGTATTGATCAAATGTAGTGATTAATTGCTCCATTTTTTTTCTTTGGATAGAAGCTGGACATGATCTACATTCTCAAGCTAGAAATTACAGCATGTGCAACAATCCATTTACAAAGGAGAATGGAGACTGTACTAAGTGTTCTGCCAATCAACCATAACCCATAGTACCATTAACATCAAATGAATTTTACCTTGAATTGTATCTAAATATTCACAGTTTACACCATTTCATTATGCCAAAGATGAGTAAGACAGAAGCCAATACTATGCATCGTGAAGGGGGTTACATATGTCCTATCAGTTTATTGATTACGGCATTCATGGCAGGTCTAATGCCACAACTTGGTATATCAGAGAGGCAAGTGTAAAATGAAGTTAAGGTCAGCCTATGAACTCATTCCTTCATTACAAGTTCTGTGCCAGGCTGTGGTTAGCTGTGCAAGTGAGGCAGTGCTTTAATATTTCAAGGAGATGCTTTGCACAACCACCGTATTATTCATAAAGGAGAATATTTGTATCTCGGTGTGTAATTATGGGATCCTTGGTACTCTCTGATCTTGGCTGTTTTCTTGCAGACGTATCATTACCCGAACTAGGTTAACATCCTGAGGGATAATGATCACCATGAGCATGGATGATGTACCTAGTTTGGGTAATGAAACATCTGCAAGAAAACAACCAAGCTCAGAGAGCACAAAGGGCCCTGCTATTTCCTGTATTCTTACTCATGTTTATACTTATAGCTATTATCTTGTAAGTGATTGACAAATCAAATAAATAAATAAAAATAAAATATTGTTGTGAGGTGGAATGCGCACATGTGGGAGTAAGATGGGTCAGCTTTTGGCAATTCAGAGCTTTCCCAGAAAGAGACTCCCAGACCCATCAGTCTTGAGTTGTCTGAGATTCAGCATAAGGACAACCTAGAATTTCCCAGGATATATTGTATCTAGGAAGTTAGAAATTAATAGCTTAAGTTTGGCAAGATTCTGTCTATTAGGAAGAAAAAGAACTGAACTTGATTGGATCTCTCTGTCTCCTCTCTGGGTTTGAAACAATTACATATAAAGTTGAGCCATGGAATCCTAAGTATATGTTGTAATGTCCATCTTATGCATGGGCCCAGATTTTAAGTTTGGAAAAAATCTGGGGAAAGGATCAGTCTTTCAACTGGTCTTGTGTTCCAATATGTGTGCAGCTGTGAATATTTGCAGCGGCGGGTTGCAACCAGTTTAACAACAACCTCAAGGCACTTGCACCCAGCGCTGAAAATGGAGCAGTTAGAAGCTCACCTGCCTATCTTCCAAGTCAGTAATGGTAAGTAGAACAGTGAGGGGGGGGGGGATCAGTTGTGCAGAATGATTGAGATGAGTTAGAAAGCAGTAAATAAAGGACAGGAGAGGACGGGGGTGAGTGGGTGGAGCCAGCTGATTGTTGGAACTACCTGTTTGCCTGAACTGGTCCAAATTGGCAGTAGATCACCACTGAATATTGGCACCTGGAACTGAAAATCTATTCACATGACTTTGATATCTTTTTCTGGGTCTCATTATTCAGTGAAACTTTTTTTTTTTCCTTTTTAAAATCACAACTGCCAGCAATAAAGACATTATACCAAGACTTTCCCACAAGGGTAAGTGGAATAAAAAATTCTCTGGCGCCTATAAAACTATTGGAAAGAGTTTGACAGATGCCTGTCAAATTGCAAATAAAAATGATGAGTAAACCATTAATTCCACGAAATATGGACTTTTGCTTATCTGATTTGACTTTTTCCCCTGCTCTTTAACCTTTCTTGTCCTTCAGCTCTCTGAACAGTTGTGTACAAAGGCTAATGTGTAGCAAGCAGCTACTTGGCAATCTGGTACTGTTCTTTGCAAAAATAGAAGTGTTGGTGTGTTTCAATTACTTGTCTTCTTTGAAGAAGGGAGGTTGTGTGTATTGGTTTGTATATCCATGCCCTCAGTATCTTCCTACAGAGGTTTTAAAATTGTCACACCACTAATACTGGAGGAACTGCTATTGTTTTTGTGGCAAGAAGATTGGCAGATTTGTTTTTTGCTTTGAAAAAAATTTTTTTTTTTTTTTGCATTTACAATAATTCCATCTTTTATTTCAAACCGTGTTCAACTGGGTGCATATATCTTATACTTACAATTGTAATTAATACTTTTCTTACCAATATAACAATGATCACATTTTCCTAGAGCTATTATTTGATATATGTATTATTATTTAATAATGTTGTTTCTCTATATATTCATCTAATCCATTTTAATTTGTTTTATTTTCCAACCATTGATAAAATAAATCCCGTACCATATAATATTCCATTTCTTCTTTTTCTTTGATTACCAGTGTTAACCTATTAATCTCTGCACATTCAAATATTTTTTCAATTACTTTTCCCTCTATCAGTATCTTATCGCTTTAAGATTGGCAGATTGCTATGAAGAGCTAGTGGTCAATTAAAGGAGCCGATGGGTAGAATTTAAATTAGGATGGACTCTCTCTTTTTGATTGGAAATAAGAGTTTTTTTTAATTTTTATTTTTGGATCTCTGACTGATTGCAGCTTCAATTCCCCCTTCCCTAATTTTGAAGTCTATAAGCGACTGACTTACAGCAATTCATTTAATGATTGTTCAAAATTACAATGGCACCAATAATAATGACTTATGATTGTGTTCCCCCCCTCTCTGTGTGTGTGTTTGTGTGTGTGTGTGTGTATGTGTGTGTGTGAGAGAAGAGATGGATGAATGTGTTAGAATAAGGATGAATCAGCATGGCATGAGTATTGCCCTTTAAAGATGAAGAATGGGTCCACATAAGTCTTTACCACTTTAAGAGGTGGTCTATATAAAGGCAGCCATTAGAGGGCATGTTCTCTCTCCTTGTGTCCTGTCTCCATTGCAGAGTTTTCCATACAGAGTTAAGAAGATTTATTGCTTGTCAGGTATTTGCCTACCACATATATTTCTGTATATGTCTTGTATATAAACCACTGTTGAATGTCTAAGCCTCTGCGTGCTGTGTTTTGCTCCTGGGTTGTCTCACATAGTAGTCACACTGAAAATGCTCTGACAGAGTGGATGGATGAATGGATGATTGGATGGATGGATAGATGGACAGACAGAATTGCTCTTAATTGGGCTAAACTAGGATTGAAAAGAAGCTCGAGTTAAAATGTCTATTGAACCACCCAAATTCTCACATTCTGTGTGGAGATGGTGGGGTACTGCTTCCTGAACACCCCCCCCCCCCTCAGAGGAAAGGAGAATAGAAATCTAAAAAGCAAAGCAAGCAGCAGAAGACAGGATGCATTCAATAATACCTTAATTTGCTCTGAAATGCATGTAGATTTCAGTAAGTGTCCCTTTAGGCCAAATGACAAAATGTTCAGCAGCAGTTAAAAGGTTGCCGATATTTTCACCAGTACAGATTATTTTGATGAATCTAGTTTATTGCTGCTCTTCGTCTCAACGGCTCACACAGAAGGGAAGCTGCACTGAGTATTCAGAAGCTGCCAATCAACACCTGCAATGCTACCAATCACAAATGATAAATGACCAAGTGAATTTTACTTACCATAAATAACTAATGCCTTTGGCATTTCACAGAGCCCTGTTGAGACCATTGGTCTCCAAACACATCACACATTTTTAATCTTGCCTTCCATTCATTAAAAGAAACCTCTATCCTAAATGCATATTGAAATGAGTTAGCTCAATAAACCTTTTTTCAGAGGTGATTCTTATAGAGGTTTTTTTTTTTTAAAGGGCAGTTGTCGCTTGGTTAATCTGCAGTTGGAACGGATGGCAACGAAAAGCATTTATCAATGTTTTAAGGCTATCTAAACACCCACCCAGATGGAAGCTAATTTTTGCTGCCAAGAAAACAAAAATTGCACTAGAAATAGATCCATTTTCAATTGGCCTCGACATTGGAAATGGAGATTGTGATGATGAATACACACATATATACAAATATATATCAATACACATGCACGCATAAGTCCTCATGCATAGATTGAGGGTTGTTTAGACCACAGTTGTTTTCATCAGCAGCAGTGATATTTGTAGGCTTGTGTATATAAAATTGGAGATCTGTATGTAAAACAGAAAAATGATTCATTTAGGAAATGATGTTAAGTTCTCAGCATTTGTCACCTAATTGTGAAATCTTCTCATAAAACCTGCCAACAGTTTTCCTACTCTTAGGTGCAGTTTTGGCAACCACTTGTAATTTTAATGTTGCACATTAGATCAATTCTTCCTTTTGGATGAATCGTTTTATTTAAACCTCTTTGGTCATTTTTGCAATTCATATTATGATCTGATCTGGTTTTGGTTTGGTTTTGAAGCTGTTTTTTTTAATGTAGACCGTATTTAATTGACTTGTATCAGGTTTTTTTTCCTTCTTCTTTTTATGATTTTCTTTTGGGTGATAGTATCTGAACTTTGATCAAAGGGCAACTCATGAGTGGAATGAATAAAGGGATTAATCATCACATAAATAGATAAAGATCCAGGGTTAATTAAAAAAATGAAATTAAGAATGAATTGCATTTGGAGATATCAGAACTGACATTATGGATGATCTGTTTTTTTTTTTTTTTTAATAATATTGTGTTTGTGATTTCTTATTTCAGATGTTAATTAAAACATTTTGCTCATTTTGATGAGCATTTTTGTCCATTTCACCTGGATTTTCTGCTTCCCTTCAGGCTTTAATGAATAGGTTAGGGGGAAAAAAACCTCATGTTTACTTTTGAATTTTCTTTCCTTATTTTAGTGTAAAGAAATAACGTTAGTAAAAAGGACATAAGGACAGTTTTCGCAATGTCAAAAACTTCCTTGGAAGAAAATAATTGCCACTCAAGGTAAAACCAAAGGACAGCAACTCTTACAACTCTTACAAGCCAAATAGCTTTGTGTTAATGGTGCATATTGTAACTATCTTTTTAAAATATACCGGTTCCTTATGTATGTATGTATGTATGTATGTAAGTATGTATGTATGTATGTGTATATCTATATCTATATCTATATCTATATCTATATCTATATCTATATCTATATCTATATCTATATCTATATCTATATCTATATCTATATCTATCTATATCTATATCTATATCTATATCTATATCTATATCTATATCTATATATATCTATATCTATATCTATATCTATATCTATATCTATATCTATATCTATATCTATCTATATCTATATCTATATCTATATCTATATCTATATCTATATCTATATCTATCTGTCTATCTATCTATCTATCTATCTATCTATCTATCTATCTATCTATCTATCATATCTATGTCTGTCTATCTATCTATCTATCTATCTATCTATCTATCTATCTATATCTATCAGCAAGAACAGGAAATTGTATGGCTCTGTGCTTGTAAATTCATTGAATATTCATTGCCAGTAGCTATTAATGTAAAATAAATTTACATTACTGTAAGTTTAATGATTGTAAGTCTTTAGGAGAAGACAAGGCAGAGTGTGGTGTGGAGTCAGCCTGAAGTTGTTAAGTTCCCACAAGTGAACTAACTCCATTTCCTTCTTGAATTCCATTAAACTCTTAAAGGTAAAAGGTAAAGGTTCCCGTTGCACATATGTGCTAGTCCTTCCTGACTCTAGGGGGCAGAGCTCATCTCCGTTTCAAAGCCAAAGAGCCAGCGCTGTGCAAAGACATCTCCATGGTCATGTGGCCGGCATGACTAAATGCCGAAGGCGCATGGAATGCTGTTACCTTCCCACCAAAGTGGTCCCTATTTTTCTACTTGCATTTTTTAAAATGCTTTCAAACTGCTAGGTTGACAGAAGCTGGGACAAGGAACGGGAATTCACTCTATGACACAGTGCTGGGGATTCGAACTGCCGACCTTTTTGATTGACAAGCTCAGCGTCTTAGCCACTGAGCCACATTAAACTCCTATCTGTCGCCAATTTAGTGCTGACCGTTAGTTATCCAGATTCTTGTGCATCGGTGTGAGCAATAAATTTCTTAACATTCCCAATTCTTCTTATTTTGCAAAGAATAGGTAAACTGGACAACACCTGTGGAGGGAGAAATAACTGCAGCGGATTAATGAATGATGTGTTCTGTTCTGAGTTTCAGTTTGTTCACCTTGCACAATCCACTTATACCCTCAACATAATTCATAAAAGAGACATGCTGCCCACCACCAAAAAACATAGGACAGTCATAGAATCAAATCTTTTGGTTCAGTGGGAATGTTTTGAAGTTTAAAAGAAGGCTATTAGCTTTGCAAGAGAATCAGTACAAAACTTAAGAATTTGATTACAAATATCTACAACTAACATGGAAAAGTGGCATAAAAATCAACATTAATAGTTGCTATAATAGAAGTAATCACCTTTAAATACTCACATTAATCTCTTTTTTTTTTAAGACAAAGTGAGAGAAACATGGTGTCATTTCCACTCTTAGTTTGTAATCTTTGGGTAGATCTCCAGTTTTAATGTGTTCATCAGCCTGAATATCATCTCTTTGTCTTTAGCATTAGTATGCTAGAAGTTGAGAAATAGGATGTGTTCCATGTGTTACTGCAGTGCTTTTAGAATTTATAGCCCACTTCAGCAATGAAAAAGATTTGCCTGAAGAATCTTAAGTAGTGAGTTAAGTTTTGTGGCCTTTAGCTCATCTTCTGATGTACATGGATTTCAGATTCTGTCAAACGAATATCTATCTATCTATCTATCTATCTATCTATCTATCTATCTATCTATCTATCTATCTATCTATCTATCATCTATCTGTCTAACATCTATCTACCCATCTTCTAGGTATCTAGCTATCTGTCAACAATCTGTAAAACATCTGCAAGAAAACAACCAATCTCAGAAAGCACTAAGAGACCCACTGTCAAGATTCTAACTTCAGGGTTGACACCCACATCTATCAGTTCGGTCAGTCTGTCTATTATGTTGAAACCCTTCCAAGATCCAGCTTGAATTTGCAATTTGACAAGTCAATCCACTTTGATTCAGATTTGTAATTCTGTCCGAAGTGATTTGATCTTAATTTACAGTTCAAGCTTCAAATTTGATTGAATGCTCAGAAATTCATCAAACTGTCACACCAGTTTCAAAAATATTCTGTATAATATACTTTGAAGATTCTGTTCAAAGATTTCTACCCAGAGGGTTGTTTTGACTAATCTGGCTAACTTAATTGTATGGGAATATACTCTCTCTCTCTCTCTTCCTCCCTCCCTCCCTCCCTCCCTCCCTCTCTCTCTCTCTCTCTCTCTGTGTGTGTGTGTGTTTGGAAAGTCTCTCTCTCTTTCTCTCTCTCTCTCTCCCTCCCTCTCCCTCCATCCCTCCCTCTCTCCCTCTCCCTCCATCCCTCCCTCCCCTCTTTCTCTCCTCCTTTTTTTTCAGGGCTTAAGGCTCATCCTTATTTGAAATCACTATCCTCCCCCAAAAAATCATAATACTTTAATGAGAGTTAGACAAGGTGACACAGAATTATAGCTCCTTCCTTTTGGGCAGGGGACACCACCCTGAAATTCCTATCCTAGGCTTGGTCAAACTCACAACCAAATTTCATCCAAGTACTATGCAAAGCAAAATCCATACCAAGTTGTACCTTTCCCAAAGTTATTTGAAACCTCTTTCTATACTTTTTACCCTCATTTCCCCCTTGATATCCCCTGTTCCTCCAGGAGTCCAATATATATTTAAATTGTAATCTTTAACTGAGCCATAAAACTTACAAAGCAGAAAGCACAACTAGTTTAAAGTGCTCCGTGCCAGAAAAAAAGAAAAGAAAACATTACATTCACCAAGTTGGACACTTGCGCAAAATATACACTTAATGCACCCAAGAGCTTTTGCAGAGACTTTAACCTTTTTAACAGAGCTGGAAGGGACTTTGTAGATCATCTAGTCCAACCCCCTCCCCTTCCCATCCAAGCAGGAGACCCTATACCATTTCTGACAAATGGTAGTCCAATCTCTTGAAAGCTTCCACTGATGAAGCTCCCACAACTTCTGAAATTTTGTTTGAGGAAAATCCTTGGCAATGCTTGGACTGTAGAGTTTCTGATTGTTTTTGCAATTTGCGAGCAATGCTACAAAGAAGACAGTTGGTGGATTCAGGACATCTCCTTCCTCTGAATGTCTCTAGTTGTGGAATGCATCAAAGTCAAACACAACACACACAATTCAAATTCAGTTCCTTTGATGACACAATGAGAAAGCATCTTCTCAGTCCAGAATGTCTAGAATGGAGAAACTACCCCAAATTTTTCATTCCTTTCAAAATGATAAAATTGTCCCCACCAACTTCTGGTGATTTCATGGACCCGCTTAGGTGATTATCTTGGCAACAATATGGAAGGTTTATTTTGTTTTTGTTTTTCTTTTAGTTCTGCTGGGATTTTCTTTTTTCTGTTTTAATTAAGAACCAAAAATGGAGGCGGGGGGGAGGGAGAAGTGCAAGCAAGAAAATAATAGCAGGATAAACCACTTTAACAGTTACAATTCTGCATGCACCTGTCAAATGCAACTATTATTCAATGACGTGTAAGTACACAAGTATGTGAAAGCGATTTTCCTCATTGATCAAGGAATGACTTCCTAACCATGTTAAGGGGAACTGTGTAAAAAATCCTTCCCATGGTTTGTTTATTGCTAAAACAAACACAAGGAAGCAAAGGGAAAACTATTGCATGGCTTCACTTCGTGTTACTTCTGGTAGCTGAAGAGATGCACTAGCCAAATTTTCTGCCCCTGAGAGTGCCTGAAAAGCTCCGGTGGCCTAAAGGTGCAAGTCTCATGTCACAATCAGGAGATTGTGAGTTCGATCCTAGATAGAGGCTAATATTTGGAGTAGACTCTCCAGCTTGAGCAGGGGGTTGGACTAGATGACTTCCAAGATCCCTTCCAACTCTGTTATTCTATGATTAGAGGTCTTTGCCAACCCCAGGATGTTGCCAGCCAAGGCCTCAGAGGCAATGAAGAGCAATGCCTCTGATGAAATGAATCATCCCACAGATACGACTGTCATGCAAAACATCTCTTTGAGTTAAAGTTACCTTTCAAAGCAGCAGGTTAGCTGTGAACTTAAAATAGCCACTCGGACAAAAGAAAATCTTACTTAATCTCCCTATGAAAATGTGAAAGTCTGCAGTTGTTTGAACTGGTTTTCTTTTTTCTTTTTAAAGAATGCCTCAGAAGGCATGAGTTACCTAGAAGACAGAAGCAGAAGAAAACAGCAAGAAAAATAAATTCACAGACCAAAAATTTAATTCTAGGAAGTGCAGTAAGCTCACAAAAAATATAAGATTCCCAGCTGCTCTGTTTTAAAAATAAAGACCTATTTGTTTGTTTTTCAGATACCTCTCCTCTTTCATCTTGTTGTTACAGAAATTGACACTGGAAATAAAGATGAAAAGCATGTAAAAAACAACAAGGTTTTAACCGAGGTGGGGCCATTTAGGTACATGTTCAAAAGGTTAAGAACAGGTGGTCCATAATTGCTAAGAGCCTGCTATCTTTTCCTTGGTATTCATGAAGAACTTGAAGATCACCTTGGTATTCATGAAGAACTTGAAGATCACCTCCTTAAGAACACAAGAGAGAGAAGAAGACATCTCCCACCTACACAGAAACACACTATTGTGTTTTTTTGTTAGTTCAGGAGGGATTGAGTGGAAGATCTTTTCAACCCCATCAAATCCTGCACAATAGCATTCTCATATAGCCTATTACTAGTCCACCCTACCAGATGAGTAGAATTGTCATATTATTTGGAAGAACAGTGAAGGAATCATTTATTATTATCTTTTCTTCTTCCTTCCTTTCTTTTTTTCTTTTTGTTTTGAAGAGGACTTGTGGCCTTCTCGGTGAATATTATCAGTGGGCTGACTCAACTCTAATGGAAAAAGACAGCTTCTGCTGAGGAAAGTGTGATTATGTGCACACACAAGAGATTTCAGATGTGAAAGGTGAGCATGAGATAGGAGAGTAAATGAAATGAAAAGTAACCACATTTGCTAATGCAGTTTATGAAGCTTACATCTGCCAAGTCCAGAGAAGGAGAGAAGCAAATGAATATCATCAGATCAGAAGTGTGCAAAACGTAAAGATCAATTGTTGAGATAATGAAAATTAGATGGATTCCTCACTTTCAGTATATCTACCTTTATCATGCATGTTATAATAACAACTCCTGCAGAAATCTGGATTTTAATTCATTCTTAGCCCTGAATCTCAATCTTCATCATCATTTTAACTTTTGTCTACCAGGATGAAGGGCTCTTCTGCATGTTTCCGCCTAATATGATCCTGAGCTTTCTTTTGCCAACTGGGCCAGCAATACTTAACAGTATTAAGTATTGCAATATTACTTATTTCTTTAAGAATTTTATATCTGGCTTCTTTTACTAACCTTTCCCTTGGCAGAGAATGCAATCAGAGTTCCAAAGAATATATAAAATAGTGTAAATGTTACACATCTACACCATTAAGTATTCAAATGTATTCAAATATTAAATTATTTGAATACATTCAAGTATTCGAATCCCTAGCGCGATGCAAGGGAGTGAGCTCCTCCTATTGGATTGCTTGAAGTTACTTGCATACTGTTATGTCCGCGTGGAAGGAAGCCAGGAGTCGGTGACTTTGTATCAAGCTCTTTATTGCAGTCAGGAACCGAACTGGCTCTTAGAAAAACTTTGCGGCTTTTATTCCCAAGCCGCGGCGGCCACGGCCAATGGCACCGCTTTGAATCTCCCGTGATTCGAATCTATCAATCGCGGGAGTTTCTCAGCGAGCCAATCGGCGCGGCTTGCCTAGCCAATCAAAGTGCGGGGATCTCAAGAATTCAAATGAAGGTACAGAACATCCCTCCCCTCTTGGTAGCGTAGTCCCGTAAGTAGGTGGGGCTCCGTCTTTGCCTACTGGACCTGCGCAGGTCAGTTGTAGGTTGGATCCCGGCCGGTTCGGTCGGGGCCTCTGTTTCTCCGGACTCCGTCGTGGGAACCGCCTGGTCTGTCTGGCCGGGCCACTCTCCGCAGCTCCCTCCTGGGCTACCCAGGTTGGTTGAGCTGCGGGTTTCACTGCTCCCGCTCGGTCTTCCCGGGTTGGTTGAGCTGGCCTGGCTGTCTCTTCCTGGTGAGGTTTCATGCTGGCTGCTTGCAGGTGAGTATGGCTGGTTTCTTTTTTCTGGGTTTTGGTTCCCGGGGTATCCCCTCCCCTCTTGGTTTGTGTTGAGGGGGTTGGTTTTGTTTGGTTGTGTGTCGGTGGTGTCTTGTGTGGTCGTCCTCGATCTTAACTGATCGATGTGGCATTTCCACGCTCGTCCGTCGGTTGTTTGTAGCCAGTACGAGTGTGGGCCTGTTAGCTGTGTTATGATTGCTGGTATCCATAATGGGTCTCCGTTTAGGTTCTTCATGTAGACAGCGTCACCAGATGCGAAGGTTCGGTGTTTGCTGGTGGAGCCTGGGGGTTTCTCTGGGTTGTAAGTGGGGTGTAGTCTATCGAGTGGGGACCTTATTTTCCTCCCCATTAGCAGTTCTGCCAGGCTTTTATTTGTTGTGGTGTTCAGGGTTATGTGCTGTATGAAAAGTAATTTATTTATTTTGTCCTGGATCTCCCCGTGGTCTATTTTCTGGATGGTTTTTTTTGTGAATTGAACCATCCGTTCCGCCCTACCATTCGCCGCCGGATGCGCCGGGGCTGTCAGTGCGTATCGTATGCCCCTTTCCACTAGGAATTTTTCGAATTCTAGTGAGGTGAATTGGGACCTGTTGTCGGACACGAGGATGTCCGGGAGGCCGTGTGTTGCGAAGAGTTTGCAGAGTTCTTTGGTCACAGCTTCCGTGGTGGTTGTTCTCATGTTGCTTACCTCCAGCCAGTTGGAGTAAACGTCTACGGTTATTAAGAAAGTGTGTCCTTTTGTACACGAAATCTATGTGGATTCTAGACCAAGGTACCCTGGGGGTTTCCCTCTCTAGGATGGGTGCTGTGGGTGGGCTTGGTCTAGTTTCCTGGCATCGTTGACACCTTGCTACCCAGGCCTCGATCTGTTTGTCCATCCCTGGCCACCAAGCGTAACTTCTGGCCAGGGCTTTCATTCTAACAATGCCCGGGTGCCCCTCGTGTAACAGTTCCAAAACCTTCCCTTGTAGTTTTTCCGGGATGACCACCCTATCCCCCCATAGTATACGCCCTTTTAGTAACGAGAGTTCCGTTTGCCGGTTCCGGAATGTCCTGAAGATCTCGTTGTTGTCCTTTTCCGGCCACCCTTTCTCTACCCAATGCAAAACCCACGCCAGACGTTTGTCTTTATTAGTTTCTCGGGCAATGTCTGACGCGGTTATGGGTAGGTTGGGTAGAGTCTCTATGCTGAGGGTGGTCGTCGTGGGTGCTGGGTCAGTGTCTGGTTCGGGTAACAGTGAGGGGCTTAAGGCATCCGCATGGGAGATAGTCTTACCAGGTCGGTGTGTGAGCCCGTAGTTGTAGGCAGCCAGGAATTCAGACCACCTTGTCATTCGGGGAGAAAGAATGTTCGGGGTGGCCCTGTTCCCTGCGAGTATTCCCAGCAGCGGTTTGTGGTCGGTGATGATGGTAAACGTCCGGCCGTAGAGGTACTCGTGAAACCTTTTTACTGCGGCGACGATAGCCAAAGCCTCTTTGTCCAGCTGGCTGTAGTTCCGCTCTGGTTTGGTGAGGGTCCTTGAAAAGAACGTGATGGGTGCTTCATTTCTGTCGGGGAGAGTGTGGCTGAGGACAGCGCCGACGTCGAAGGGTGATGTGTCGCATGTGATGGCTAGTGGTAGGGTCTCATTGTACTGGATGAGGACGGCATCTGAAGTGAGCAGGTCCTTGGTTTTTCTGAAGGCGGCTTCCTCGTGTTTCCCCCAAGTCCAGGTAGCCGCCTTGTCCAAAAGCCTATGCAAAGGCTTGGTTGCCTTTTGGGGCAGGAAGACGTTATAAAAGTTAAGTAGCCCCAGAAATGCCTGCAGTTCTGTTTTTGATCTGGGTGTGGGGGCTTCCTTGATGGCTTTAATATTTTTTGTTGGTGGGGTGAATGCTGTGTCAGTCTAGGAGGTATCCTAGGAATTCAACCCGCTCTGTGTACAGCTGGCATTTTTCCCTCTTCACTTTAAGGCTGGTCTTTTTGAATCTCGTTAGCACCTCCCTTAGGTGACACTCTAGTTCGGCCTGGTTGGTTGCCGATACTAGTACATTGTCGAAGTATGGTACCACCCCCTTGATGCCTTGTAAGAATCTTTCCATGAGGCTCTGGAAAATTCCAGGCGCCACGCTGACTCCAAATTGGAGGCAGTTGCATCTAAAGGCTCCCCGGTGGGTGACTATGATTTGCACCTCTGCAGTTTCCTCGTCGACTGGCAGTTGCTGGTATGCTTGGGGCAGGTCGAGTTTCACGAAAACTTTGCCCCCTCCCAGTGAGTGTAGGAGATGCTGCACTACGGGGACGGGGTAAGCGCTTTGCTGCAAGGCGCCATTTAGGGTGACCTTATAGTCCCCGCAGATTCTCACTGACCCATCAGGCTTGATTGGGGTGACTATGGGGGTCTCCCACCGGGCGTGGTCTATGGGTTGTAAGACCCCTTGCTTGACGAGCTTGTCGATTTGCTCGTCAATTTTCGGTTTGAGTGCGAAAGGTACCCGCGTTGGTTTTAGGTGTTTCGGGGGAACGTTTGGGTCTAGGCTGAAGGATATAGGGGGCCCTCGGTACTTGCCTAGGGTGCCGTGGAACACTTCTTGGAAGTCCTGGGCCAGTTGCTGCTCCCAGTCGGCTTCGGCGATGTGGTCGATGCCCGTGACTGCGATGCCTAGCGGTGCGAACCATTGAAGTCCCAGCAGGCTAGGCCGGTCTCGATCGACGATGGTCAGGGGAAGTCTTTTGGTGTGCCCCTTGTATGTAACTGTGAATTTTCCTGTTCTGACTACAGGGATGCGGTTTCCCTGGTAGTCTTTGAGGATTAGTCTCTGGTTTTCTAGTTCCCTCCTCTGGATGGTAGGCACCAAGCATTTAATTTCTTGCCATGCTACCATTGAGAGGTAGGACCCGGAGTCCACCTCCATTTTACAGGGTTCGCCTTCGATGCCTATCTCCACGTAGACCTTTCTGGCGTCTATGGTAGTTGCGTGGCCGATGGTGACCGTTTGATGTGTCTCTTCTCTCCGCCGGCTCTCGCCCCCTCGTTGGGCTTGTCCGTTCCGTTCCCAATGATTGTCTGCTGGGCGGTCTCTGGTCCTGGGGGTCTCTCATTTCCACTCACTCGGGTCCCATCGTCTGAGGCTGTGGGTTTTCTTGAGGTGGCAGACGCGGGCTATGTGGCCTTTTTTGTCACAGTGCCGGCAAAGTCGAAGAACCGGCATTCAGATCTGGGGTGGTCGCCTCCACAACCGGCACACGCGGTCCTCAACTTACGACTCCGCCGGCTGCTCTGGTCGCGGCCTGCCTGGAGACGGTGGATGTCTTCCTCCTCATCTGACGTGCCCGAGGTGGGGTGGAGTTCGCCCTGGTGGGTGGTAGTTTCAGGTTGGGCCTCGGTCGACCTTGCAGGGTTGTTGTTTGCAGTGCGGTCCCCGGCGTTCAGTCTCCGCATGCAGTCTGCTGATTGTCGGGTTGCTTTGGCTGCCACAGCTTCAGAGATGGCATCGGCGAGAGCGATGTTGCCCTTAGCCATCAACCGACTTTGGAGAACGGGGTCCCAAAGGCCGAGCATGATTCGGTCCTGCAGGGCCTCGTTCATATTGGAGAATTCACATAGTCCTCCCAGGCGCCGCAGCTCTGCAACGAAATCACTGAAACTCTCACCCGACTGCTAGTCCTGCCGATAAAATTCGTGTCGTCAGATGAGAATGGGTACGGCTGGAGCGTAGTGTTTCCGGAGTAATGGCTCGAGGTCAGCCCAATCCATTGCAGTAACATTGGCGGGCTTGGCTAGCGCTTTTGCCATCTTAAACACTGCGGGCCCGCAGTGCGTTAGGAAGATGACTTGTTTCTTCGGTCCCGTGGCATCCTTCAGATTGTTGCATTCGAGGAACATGTGGAATCTGTCCGTATAAGATTCCCAGTCCTCGCTGGTGGGGTTGAAGGGGGTTGGTGGCACAATGCCGGTCATCTTGTCGGTTGGCTGGCTTCCGTCGGACACGTGCTTCGGTTCAGGATAAGAATCCCATCCTCGTCGCCAATGTTATGTCCGCGTGGAAGGAAGCCAGGAGTCGGTGACTTTGTATCAAGCTCTTTATTGCAGTCAGGAACTGAACTGGCTCTTAGAAAAACTTTGTGGCTTTTTATTCCCATGCCGTGGCGGCCGCGGCCAATGGCACCGCTTTGAATCTCCCGCAATTTGAATCTACCAATCGCGGGAGATTCTCAGCGAGCCAATCGGCGCGGCTCGCCTAGCCAATCCGATCGCCCTGCGCTTTGGCCAATCAAAGCGCGGGGATCTCAAGAATTCAAATGAAAGTACAGAACACATACCATGATAATATGATGAGAATTATATATAACATCATCTATTTATGGAATCAAAGGTGGTTCAATGGCTAAGATGATGGCTAATCATCAATGGCTAATCAGAAAGGTTGGCAGTTCAGCGGTTCGAATCCCTAGCACAGCGTAATGGAGTGAGCTCCCGTTACTTGTCCCAGCTTATGCCAACCTAGCAGTTTGAAAGCATATAAAAAATGCAAGTAGAAAAATAGAGAAAGGGAAGGTAACAGCATTCCATGAACCTTCAGCATTTAGTCATGCTGACCACATGACCATGGAGACATCTTCGGACAACACTGGCTCTTCGGTTTTGTAACAGAGATAAGTACTGCACCCTCTAGCCGGAAACAGCTAGCACATATGTGCAAGGGGAACCTTTAACTTTACGCCATTAAGTGTTTAAACCAAATAACACTGACCCATAGTTTAGCTGCAAAAGATCCCAACAGATCATTAAAGTTACCTTTGCATTCATCCAGAGTTTTCTGGAGCATCAAATAAAGAAAATTCAAATATTTCAAACGGACCTCTAGGTACCAAAATGTCTTTGTACCTTATATTCTGATTTCCACAACTCACAGATGCTATGGGAACTCTATCGTCTGACTTCTCTTATTGAGATTTTATCTCTCAATCTCTTTCCCAAAAAGTTTTAGCCAACAGTCTGCAATTGTGACCGGTAAGATTAAATTTTTCAGCTGAGATACGGAGAGAGCACTCGAGGTATCATGTGTGACCAATTGCAATGACAAGGCTGTGAAAATGGCATATCACCATTCAGAACAAAGTGATGGTACAGAAAGCTACAAAGAAGCAGACTTTATGATATCTTGGCAGCAATTATTTCTTGAAATACAGTGCAAAAGGCCCACACTGTATATGTTGTGCTCCCATTGAGAAAATGACGCATCCCTCAAGTGATGGATTGCATATATTTGATGCATAAAGTCCAGTAATGATTCACAAGTATATCTGATTACAGAATCATAAATACAGTTCAGATCTTCTAAATATGTAGGAGAATGGGGCACATACAAATATATTCTACTCATCAATTTAGTACCCCCCCTTTTCCCAAATAAAACTGACCTTAATTGGAAGTATTATGCTACAGTATAACTTGTTGGACAGTGGAAAATGCTTTGCATTTAACTTCCATGTATTATTTTACATGTTACATTTGCATTAAAAAGAGAGCTTCATTTTACTAAGTGAAGACCTCTAAAAGAGTTCAAATGTTCAAGAAGTCTCCACCAAGCAAAGAGGGTCAAACATCTAAGGAAAATAGCAATAGCACATAGATTTATACACTGCTTCACAGTGCTTCTACAGCCCTCTCTAAGCAGTTTGCAGAGTCAGCCTTTTGCCCCCAACAATTTGGGTCCTCACTTTACCGACCTCGGGAGGATGGAAGGCTGAGTCAACCTTGAGCCTGATAAGATTCGAACTGCCAAATTGCAGGCAGCCGGCAGTCAGCAGAAGTAGCCTGCAGTACTGCACTCTAACCCAGTGGTAGTCAACCTGGTCCCTACTGCCAACTAGTGGGCATTCCAGTTTTCATGGTGGGCAGTAGGAGTTTTGTCCCCTACTTTATAAATCATCATTACTGTGGAACCGATGGGCGGTTAGAGAAAACTTTACTACTAACAGAGATACAAAAGTGGGAGGTAGGTATTAAAAGGTTGACCACCCCTGCTCTAAACACTGCACCACCATGACTCATAAATAAAATAAATAACATAAAATTAAAGAGATGGGAAAAACTGAAAAGAAAACATGAATCAAATTGCAATTTCACACAAGTGTGTGAAAGTTCCCTATGCCACTTTATTTTTTTTTCTTTCACTTTCTTCCTCTTTCATTTTTTCCTCCTGAGATTTTATTTTTATGCTACCAAAAAAAAAAAAAAACCAACCACCCTAGTATCCTTCATGAATTGTTTCATTTTTTTTTTTTTAAATTGCAAAATATTAAATCCATTTTAGGTTTACAGTCAGTCTTGCCTTTTAAAATGATCACAGTTCATTGGAAGATAACATACAGCTGTTACTGTCTGTGGATGGCTTCCACCACCCCCATGACGACTCATATGACATCACTCTAAATTGAATTTTAGTTCATTTCTGTGCATAAATACATTGACTCTCCAAGATGAGAAGTCTTTCATTCAGATCCATTGCCACCTTCCTCTTGCATATCTACTTTCCATGAATATATCTTTCTACTTTTTCCTCCAATGCTCCAATTTCCCATATACCATGGTCATCACCAAATAGATCTTCCAACGCCTATCATGGTTTTGATCAAGTAAAGCATTAACACAACATTTTTCAGTAGAACAGAAAAGGTGTAGACTAGGTTACCAATCATTTGTGCATTTGGATCATGTCAGCATTCCTGTGGGAGTAGAGCTGGAGGGCAGAGTGAAGTGTGTCATCAGCTTAGAACTTTGGTAGACCAGATTCTTGTGTATAGGCTTAAAGCAATAAATCTTCTGAGGTGCACATCCTGTTCTTTAGCATTTGACAATTCCCTGCTAATGGTAACAACAATACCAGTCAGTTTTGCTGTATCTTGGTCAATATGTTGCAAATCCAACCAAAGACCAGGTTTAATTCAAGCATGCCCATGCTACATCATATATTCATGGGTTTCCATTTATATAAATCTTCATCTGATTAGGGTGACTCTGGGCAGCTAACAAGCTTTAAAATCATGCTGCAAATAATATGATAACACCCAGAGTTACCCTGTGGTAAGATAGGTGGCCAATACATTTGATAAACAATTAAATAAAATAACCACAATAAAGTAATACAACTGCCAGCCAAGGTAAAAAGCAATCTACCACCTGTAGAACTTCATGAGAGTCAGCTAGCAATCTGACCTCTATGCCTGAGAACACATTTTATGAAATAAAATGTATAGGATTTCTAAGGTTGAGGCTACTTTGGAAGGCAATGTTTTGCTGCCAGCATCCTACCACTTCCTAGGAGATATATGCAGTGAATTGGTGCACAGTCATGACGTTTGAAACAATAACATCATGCAGGCAGCTGGAAATAATTTAGGTTTTTTGCGTTTGTGTGTATTTGTGTGTGTTTAAGATGTTATTGAGTCTTTCATCCAGCTTCATCTTGTTAAATTTACCTAGCACAAAAGGAAGAATACTAATACCTCACCCAAGAAAAGTGAACTCGTTAACTATCGGGTCAAATTATCCGCATTTCAGCAGCAAGAGCAAAATATTGCCCAGAATCCTTGAAAATTATTCCTTTCATGGTTTAGTTGATACATGCGATGGTGCCTCTTGATATCTTGAGGTTGCATCCTTTGTATGTCAAGCCTTTAGTAAAGGCTGTTTTGCCTTTCGCACCAGAAAATCCTAGGTTTCCTTTTCCAAGCAGATAAAATATATACTTTTTCCCCCCTTGAAATAAGTTTTGGGTGATATTCCAGAACTGTTCAAAAAAAAAAACAAAAGAGCCCTGGTTGGTTTTGTTGTACTTATCTGATTTGCAGAAAAGAGCCTCCAGCGAAGCAATTTAAAATAGATAATATATGATGTCTCCTAAATGAAAACTCAAAGTGAAATAAGTAATTGGTTCCTAGTCTGCACTAGCCCAAAATAATCGGTAGGTGCCAGTGTAGGCTAATCGAGCTGTAGCTACCAAATCCATTGAGAATCAGAAACACTGGAGAAGGAAGTAAAGAAAAGGTGTTCAGAGATGGCATTTAACTGAAGTCTTACTAGCACCTGTTTCTCCAGATTTCTTTATAAGAGAAATACAGAGATACAAAGGCACATAGCAAAAACTCAAATCCAAAGTAGAGCAGCCACTTAAAGTGATTGAAGATAGTATTGAAAGGCTAATTTGAAAATGTTTGCCTGTGGAAAAAATTGGAGTAATTCTAGAAAAAGGGATGAAACAAAGAAGTCTGTGTAGCAAAACATTCTCCCCCCTGCTGCCCCAAGGTGAATAAATAGCATAATTGGAGACATTGAAAAAGACCAATGCAAAAGATGAAATTATTTGCACCATGGGTTTCACCTATTTATTGCATAAATAGATTTGTAAGTCAGCCTATTAATTAATAGAACTCCACACAGTTTTTATGATTTACTGAGCAAATCTCTGAATTGAAATGATTCTTCAGATTAAACCTGTTTTTTAAAACAGAGCCATTGCAACAATTCAAAGAATCATTTTAATTGCTTTTTTTTTTTTTCAAAACCAAATGTTTCTCAAAAATCAAATAAACCTTTCGCATCATGAGTGTGAATCAAACTGTTTCAGTATTTCAAAACAAAATCTACTTTGAATCAAAGGGAATTGAGGGGGAATTCCAGATGACTGAATTCATATAACCACAATACTGCAAATGCAACTTTTATGTTGAAATTCTTCCTTCAACGTGATGCCCTACACATTTTGGAATTCTCCACTAGAATGTCTGGTCAGCCTTCTCTAATCTGGTTTTCTTCAGATTTGTCAGTATCCAGTTTTACCAATAGCAATAGCATTCTCTAAATGGTTTATAGAGTCAATATATTGCCCCCAACAATCTGAGTTCTCATTTTACTGACCACAGAAGGATGGAAGACTGAGTCAATCTTGAGCTGGTCAGGATTGAACTCCTGGCAGTGGGCAGAGTTAACCTGCAATACTGCATTCTGACCACTGCACCACCATATTTTAAAGTATCCAAGTCTTTAGATATATTTGTTACAAATGAAATTGGGTTGGTCTATCTCAATAAGATTTATTTGTAGCTCTTTCGTTTATTTAGACTTTTGAACTTCGTATTGGAAAAGACTCTAAGAATACTGTGGACAGCCATGGAAACAAATCAATGGATCATGGAACAACTCAAAGTTATCGCTAGAGATACTAATTACCAGATTCAGGACTTACCATGAAATTCTCTGAAGATATTACTTTGTTGAACACTTTAAGGGCATGAAGAACCTTCTCCTGAAAAGAATTGAGTTACAAGTAATATGAAGCACATCCATCTGAGAACCATTACAAATCAGAGTATCAGGCTTTGGGCTAGATTGACCAACATTTGTATCTAATGTAAGACAATTTTCATTTATATTCTTAATGTGGCTTTCTTGATTTTCAAGGCATTTTGTTGGATACTTTAATATCATCTGTGAAACAATATGTGAAATAAAATATACCTCTTCCAGCAGAACAGAGCCAAGGTGATTTTAATGAATCTATAAAAATGACTTTTCCAATAGCTTTTTCTCTTATATTTTAAGTTGGAAGATTCTGGAACAGGTCTGTGTCAATGCCCAATTAAGATAAACTCTCTAAGCCAATAATTGATTTCCCAATATAATAATATACATTGAACATTAACCTCCTAAATTTGTACCTTTTAATTGATCTTTGAATCCCCCCCCCCACAGGGGTAACAGATAACAGATAAACAGAGTTGGAAGGGACCTTATAGGTCATCTAGTCCAACCCCCTGCCCAAGTGTGAGACCCTACACCATTTCTGACAGATGGGAGTCCAATCTCTTCTTAAAATTCGCAAGTGATGGCGCTCCCACAACTTCCGAGGGCAATTTCTGTTCCATTGGTTGATTGTTCTTACTGTCAGAAAGTTTATCCTTATTTCCAGGTTAAATCTCTCCTTGTTCAGTTTCCATCCATTATTCCTTTTCTGGCCTACAGGTGCTTTAGAAAATAGATTGACCCCTTCCTCTCTGTGGCAGCCCCTCAAATATTGGAAGACTGCTATCATGTCTCTCATATTTTGGAAACCAGAACATCTGTGACAAAATCTCTTCCTAGCCCACCCTTCCTTCTTTTGAGCCACAACTTTTTACAAACTGTGTCCTGGGGCTATTTTCAACACATTTTCACATTCAGATTTGAAAACAACTTTGGCTCTGAATAAATGAGCAGTCCAAAGCTTTGTATAAAGCTGACCAATAATTGCTTATTGACAACTTTCAATAAAGGGAGAGAAAGAGACTCAAATGCTACTTCATTTGAAATGAGATCATCCTAAAAGGGTTTTTCTATCAGTCTGGTGAGGTTCCTTCACTTGCTGGGTGAAAAAAAAGTTGTCAGCCTTGAAAGCCATAATTACTTGGAAGCTTCAAGGCTGCCAAATTTGGTGCCTGGGAAATTGGAAGGAGGGATTTCATAGAGAGGTAGAAGATTAGGCTCAACAACATTATTTCTTAGAAAGTCAAGGCCAAGTTACCCTGCACCTGGAGAAGATTCTCTGGAAAAATGTCTCCAGTTGGGACGACATTTGATTGAGCCATATGAAGGGTTGATGGGTACAGGGGATGGATATTTGAATTTCTATTGGGAAGGGAAAACCCAGAACTCTTGGATTCGGGTTTTCCCAGATGCGCCAATATGACAACTCTAATAAAATGGAACTTTGAGGGAATGCTTATCTCAGAGTTTATTGCATTACAGTTTGTTAGTTGGAACACTGACGAAAGTATTTGATCTGCGTGGCTGATGATAGTGGGTTGAATGGAGGGAGAAATATGTTCTTTTGGAAGTCATCTTTTCCTATCAATGTAAATGCCTCCTCCTGTCCAATTAAAGATGGAGCCATATGATTGAATTAGCCATTATCAGGCCCCCTAGATATCACCATCATGATGAATTTGATTAACTGAGGTGGAATGCATTTGCAGCTCTGCCTCCAGCAAGCTACCATGAAGGTTCAACTTCAGTACACACAGCGTCCAGTCTCAGACTCAGTCGCTGGTCTTCCAGTGTTCATCACCAATGCCTGCTTGAGCTCATTATGGGACCTGATAATGACCATTGGCAACCTAGTGTCCGTTTGAGCTGTTCTGCTGTTTCTCTCCCAGTAGGCTGATTAAGGGTCTCTGTGGGATTATAAGTGGACACTTTGCCAAGCGTGGTTTGTTCTACCACATTATAAAATAGGAACTATGATTTGATGGTACTTAGAGATGAGTTTCAATCTCTACTACTAAACAAAAAATCTCACAGGACAACTCCATGAGAAGTTATTTTTTTTCCTAGCTGAAACTTTTAGTTTTTCGAATTGGATTGGTTTATTAGTGTAGATGTTTCAAAACTCACCTACATTTTAAAATAACTTGCTGCAATACTGTTTTTCAGCCTATCCATGAACACACTGAGATTGGTGGGTACTTCACCAGTATCCTGCTTCTTGGGAATGGTGCCCCATTAGAAGTGGATAAACCCCTGCCTTTCTCTACTAACCTTAGGGGAAACATGCCAGTTTTCATACCATTATTGTGCAGTGCTTTAGCCTCTCTCAGACATTGCTATCTGGTTATTTTAACCAATCCTAAATGCCTTTCATTGCTTGCTATTCAAGCTTGCTATTAAATTGCATTAACTCCTTATATCTACTCTAAGAACAACCTACTCTGTATTCTCACCAAGTGCATAATTCCATTGTTTGAGTTCATTGTCAAACACACAAATTCATAAACTAGTTGAGCAAGCTAACCATTATGAAAAACAAAACCAAGGTTAAGCTTAAACAAGCTTAGATTTTATGTAAGTATATCTACTTTGTCTTTCCTTGAACTGATTAAGCATGTCCAATAACTACAGATTTTGTGTAAACTAGTTTTTGTGTAAACTAGTAGAAGATATTACTTTAATCACATTCTTGCTTGACCTTTACACACATAACAAAACACACCATACTTGTGCAGTATTTTATCTTAATAATGTCAATTTTTTTATACAGGCCAGATATCCCTGATGACTAATAACTTATTTGAATGCATGTTGATGCCAATCTAAAATCAACTAGATTCCTCTCCCTCCCTCCCTCTCTCTCTGAAGATTAACATGACGATTTTAGGGGACAAAGTTTTTCTAAAGCTTGATGTTAGAAGATTCTGCTGTCATCTGAACATTAGTTCAGCTTTGCAATTTGCTATTATGTCAATTATTTTTGCAGATAGTCTTCTGCATTTTGGAATGTGTTTCTTTTTTCCCTTTTGTTTCTTTTTAACTGGAGAGTATGCAAAGCATTGAAATATTCTGTACTCTGAAATTAAGTTACTATCTTGGGCCTCAACCTTAGCATGGCATAAAGAAGTAACATGTTTTTAGCATACTGCATAGTGTGAATAGTTGGGCAAGGTAGAGAGTTTGTGAATTTCTTCCCATAAGCTTTCATGAATGTTTAAGTATACAGGGATGATTTATTTATTGGCTTGCTTCTTGGATTTATACCCTGCCTTTCTTCCATCAGCTCAAAGAGATGTACACAATCTACTCTCTTCCAATTTTATCTGGACAAACAATCTTATGAATTGATTGGGCTAAGATAGAGTAGTAAACCCAATCCATGTGGACTTAAGTTAGCATCTTTGGGATCCCACATAATTGTGATTCTGGTGATTGAATCCATATTTTGTAAAATGTGATTAAATTATGATTATCTAGTTCTGCTAAGTAATTATGAAAAAATTCATGTAGAATAAATAGTACATGTATGAATACAAATTAGAAGACACAATGAAAACCCCTGCACTTCAGAATACATGGATAGATTCATCCATAGTTTCAACTGGGAAACTGTGAGCATCCTAAATCAAGCAAGTCCAAAAATGTCAGAGAATGTGTGGAAACAAATTGGCTATCAATAGGCACATAGAGATAAATAACATCTGCCTACCACTCAACAAGATAAGCTGCCAAAGAAACAAAAAAAAAAAAAAAAAAACCCCAAATACCTCCTTACCAGTAGTCAACACCTAGATGAGTAAACACCAAGGTTAACATCAGATCAACAATCAAGAATTAAGCAATATTAGGCACGAAGGGCCACCGTGGCTCAGTGGCTAAGACGCTGAGCTTGTTGATCAGAAAGGTTGGCAGTTCAGTGGTTCGAATCCCTAGTGCCGTGTAATGGAGTGAGCTCTTTACTTGTCCAGCTTCTGCCAGCCTAGCCATTCGAAAGCATGTAAAAATGCAAGTAGAAAAATAGGGACCCCTTTGGTGGGAAGGGAACAGCGCTCCGTGCACCTTCAGCATTTAGTCATGCCGGCCACATGACTACGGAGACATCTTTGTACAGCACTGGCTCTTCGGCTTTGTAACAGAGATGAGCACCATCCCCTAGATCCTAGCACGTATGTGCAAGAGGAACCTTCATCTTTACCTTTACCTAATCAAAGAACTACCAACTCAGACAAATAAGTTAACAGCAGCCTAATAAGAGAACCGCCAAATACATCCCCATTAACACCAACAGGGGAAACCTCTAGTATATAAAAATGACAGCAAACCATACTCTTTCTAACACTGATGATGTTACCTAGTTTGGTAATGAGACATCTGCAAGAGAAATAAGTTCAAAGAGCACCAAGGACCCTACAAAAAACATTCCCATTGTGAATTGTGAGGATGTATGAACCACACCATATTTTGTTTTAACTGCTGAGCCTGTAAATCTAGGCATTAGAGATGAGTTCATTGCAGAATTCATAAAGAATAGATTCCTCCAGTCTCTTGAATAGTAAGTCCTGGATGTGGTATTGTGATAAAGAGGAATGAAGAACTGTGAGCTCGAATTCTCTTGTGGTCTTTTTATTGCACAACTTGAAAAAAACTAACCTCCAGAGAATTTTATTGCAAGTGTTTCCTTGAAGTTGCAACTGATAGTCATTTCAGCATTGAAGCTTCAAAGTGAGGCTTGATATTTTAATTCTGTGTGACATTTGAGAATAGTGTGATCCGAAAACGATTCCCTTCCCCTTCCCTTCAACAAACACAGGGAATGTAATATTAAAGATGATATTCTTTTGGAGGAAGTTAATAGTACTGTTACCATGGTGCCTTTATTCCTTTAATTTCATGTAAATTTAAATTTTATGATGTTTGCTTCTCCAAGATTATATAATCCCTTTTTTATTGAAAAGAATCACAATTATGCAAATGATTATATCCAAGGAGACAAGTCACAATTAACTGTGAAAGACAGGCTGTTACCATAAGACATTTATTCACACCGAACAAAACAGGGCTTGCTTTAAAATAAACCTTCCTTTAAAAGAAAAAAAAAATCAATTTGGCATAGTCTTTTAAGGGAGACATTTCTCTCAGACAAAAGTTTGTAGTCTCCGTATATTAATGTCATTAGTTTTTAATACCCTGTGCTCTAGTGGTTTGGTCTCTCTCTGTATTCAGTTAAAAGAAAATGAAACAAAACTATAGCTTTGATTATTTGGTTTGTATTTAACAAGAACATATTGGTGAATGGAAGTTAAGAGTTGAGATGTCTCCAGATTTTTTTCTAAACCTCCTGTCTAACTGCAGAACTTCGTCTAGAAATACTGTTGGATTTTTTCTTTCTTGAAACCCTATTTGCTTCCTTTTGTGAGAAGTTGCTCTGAGATTTCACACTGGGATGAAATATGCTTCTACTCCTTGGCGCTGATTCACTGTGGATAGATGAATCTGTCCATTGGAGCATGATATTTAATTCTGCTCTTCTCATTTTCCTTTGCTGTGTTTCAACTGAATGGCCAAGAAATTGGTTTTCATCTCCATTTCCCTAAAAGAGGCAAAAAAATAAGACATTCTTATTGGGGAAGTATGGGCTTCTTGAACTTCCTTAGTTCCATGAGAGGCTATGTTTCTCAGATAATAAGAGAGCATCATTGTCATAGAAAGACTGCCAACTTAAACATCTTCTTTTGCACTTTTGGGTATTCCATGACCTTGGGCTTGAAGTTGCAAGAATTGTAGAAGATAAGTCTTTTTGTCTCCTGATTTTGAGTTAATTTTACTTAGTGTATGGCATGAAGAAAATGGTGGTGCGGTGTGGTGCAGTGGAGGTCTTGCCTCACAATCAGGGGGCTGTGAGTTCGATTCTAGGTAGATGCTGATATTTCTCTCTTTGGGCACAATGAAAATATATCAGCTGCAAAAAAAAAAAAAAACACAACAACAACCACCTCCACTTTGGTGACAGGAAGGACATCTGGCCAGTAAACACTCAGCTCCATTTAGGTCATTAATTGACAAGAAAGTGAAGAGAATGGGGCTGTTATTTCTCCTTGTTTTGTGAAGGACAAGATATGGAAGCTTAAATTTTCTCTTTCCCAGTGAAGGCTATAGGCTATATATACATCCATCCTTCATCTTCTCCTGTGGGACAAGACCTCCTAGCTCCAGTGCCAATAAAACTTGACATTTTTTTTCATCCCTTCCCTCCCAATTAAGTATAACAAATTGGAATGATATATAAAACTGCCCAGTAATGAAAGGAGTGATTCTGGGTGGGGTACAATGATTCAAACCCTCATAACAGTCTATAGCCCATGATGTTCTAGTGAAAAGCAATAATACTCATAATAATAAAAAGTCACATCACCAAAAGAGCTCATCTTATTTCCTGCCCAAATGTTTGAGGGAGACAGCTAGGTCTCCAGCTCCTTACAAAAACACTAGCAGTGAGAATGCATGAAGGCAGACTCAGCCAATCTCATTGTACACATGCTGTACTCTGACAATAAAAGTTGATTTGATTTGAATTATATACTGCTTCACAGTGCTTTTTACAGCCTTCTCTAAGCAGTTTACAGAGTCAGCAATCTGAGTCCTCATTTTACCTATCTTGAAAGGATGGAAGGCCGAGTCAACCTAAAGCCGGTCAAGATTGAACTCCTGGCTGTACGCAGAGACAGCCTGCAATACTGCATTCTAACCACTATGCCACCAGGAAGAATGAGAAAGGGAATAAGAGGAAGGGAGGGAGGGAGGGAGGAATAGCAATAGCACTTAGATTTATATACCACTTCACAGTGCTTTACACCTCTCTCTAAGCAGTTTACAGTGTCAGCCTATTGCATCCAACAATCTGGGTCCTCATTTTACCCACTTTGGAATGATGGAAGCCTGAATCAGCCTTGATCCTGGTGGGATTCGATCTGCCAAATTGCAGGCAGACGGCAATCAGCAGAAGTAGCCTGCGCTCTGAACCGCTGCGCTACCATGGCTAACAGGGTCCATCTGCATCTTTGGGGAGATGCTGTTCCCCAGAGCAGGTATGGCCATGCAGAAGGCCCAACTCCAGGGTTCAAAGAGATGAAAACTAGGGCACATTATCAATCAATCTAATGTGCCATGAAGTCCTTGTTTATGCTTAGCAACTACACAGATTCCCCTCCCCCTCTGATGACTGTTTCTAACCTGATCTTTTGTGTCTTCCAATGGATGTCATGAAAGATCTTGGCAGCCATTTGTTTTTGTTTTGTTTTTTGTTTATTGTTTTATCCTGCTTTTATTTGTTTGGTTAGCCACCCAAAGTCATGTGTATGAGATAAGTGACCATATGATTTCATTAAACAAAAAAAAAAAATGTATTCCTTGCCACTGAGTCCATCCATCCTGCTGTTAGTTATCCTTTTCTTCTGTTTCACAGCAGATGTAAGATATTATGACTACAGCTCTGAATACTGGGAAATATTTTAATTGTTTACAGAGAACATTATAATGATTCCCAGTTGTACCATTAACTTATTTTCTGATCCTTATTTTATAAGCACTCTGCCACATTTTAAATTAATACTAAGCTTTTATCAAAGATAGGCTGTTCAGTCTTTAATCTTTTGGCTTCAATGACAGAAGTATTTGTTCCTACAATATTCAAATGAACCCTGAACCCAATAATTCATCATTTGAGTTGGCTGTGAAATACATAGAGTTGAACCAGCCATTTTCTCTAATCCAAAACGTTGGGACTGGGTCATTACCTCTGTATATATGTTAAAGATTTTCTCCTCCTCTTATTATCCTAAAACCCAAGCTAGGGTGAGTTTCTCAAAAGAGATGTTTAAATGGCTAAATTGGAGACATTGTAATAAATTCAATGACAGTTAGGGAAGGAAGAAGGAAGAATCTGTTTTTTCAACCTTTGGGCAAATGTATGAAAAAGAATCACTTGCCATTCCTGTTCAAAAGCAAGGTAGAAGAGCATCCTTTTTAAAATATTTTTTTAAAAAAACAAATCCATCTTTCAGTTATACAGTATGTCGACTGGGTATATCTAGTACAAGTATTTATATTTTGTATAAATCTCTTACTAATATTACATTCATATTACAACTTATTCAACCTTATATATCTTATCATTATAACAATATCATTTAACTTCTTACTTTATTTTCCAACCATTTATAAAATAAATCCCATATTATATAATATTCTGCTTCTTCTTGTTCTTTAATTGCCAATGATAGTCTACTCATTTCTGCACAATCCAATATTTTCATAAGCTCCCCTTCCTCTATCGGAATCTTTTCATTTTTCCAGTTTTGAGCAAATACAATTCTAGGTGCTGTTAATATATGTATGATTAACTGTTTTTTCTTAACTATAATTTTTGGGTAAAATCCCCAATAAAAACATCTCAGGTTTTAAATTATGTGTTGTTTTATCTTTTAGGGTGGAAGAGCATTCTGAGACATGAGGAAACAATGAGGATTCCTCCTATGGACAAGGATTAGATGCTCTCCAATCCTTATATTCTACAAATGTAATTATTTGGGATGTTCTAATGAAACAGACGGGAAAGAAATTTAGGGCAGAAAGTGCTTCACAGACATTAGTTTTCATTCGTTGTTCGGAATGAACCCATAAGGAGGCCTTCATGCACTAATGGGCAGGTCCTAGTTGCTCTGCACTTCAAATGCCCATTCAAGGGAAAATGTGACTGATCTTAATCTGGTGCTTTGTTCATGTAACATTTTCTTGTTTGTTCACTGAGCCCATTTGTTGTGATTTGGAAAGCACCATTTATGACTTACTGTAGGGAGTAAATAAGGTGGCCTAGAAATAAGTGAGGAGAAAACTGAGGAGATGAGAAGGAAAATATACATCAAGTCTGGGACATATAGAAAGTGTGTGCAAATGTCTAAGATCAACACCTCCCTAATACATATGTTTATTTTTTTAAAAAAAGAGGGAGGGAGAACACAATGAGAATTACATGATTACGCTACTTGTTTTTTTTTAAAAGTAGTTTTTAGTTTTTGCCAGAGTCCATCTTTTGATTTAGTAGAAAACAAGTTGATGGCACTAATCAATCAACCTACTTTGTATGGTTGACAGTATGCTATGTTAATATAGTGACAAATTGCATATATTACATACTAAGATACAATGGGATTTATTTGGCTTTAAAATAATATGTTGTTGAAGTCAGGTTTAGATAGATAGATAGATAGATAGATAGATAGATAGATAGATAGATAGATAGATAGATAGATAGATAGATAATGTAGAGAGGGAAGGAGGGAGAGAGATGATAGATAGATAGATAGATAGATAGATAGATAGATAGATAGATAGATAGATAGATAGATAGAGATAGAAAGGTTAGATAGATAGATAGATAGATAGATAGATAGATAGATAGATAGATAGATAGATAGATAGATAATGTAGAGAGGGAAGGAGGGAGAGAGATGATAGATAGATAGATAGATAGATAGATAGATAGATAGATAGATAGAGATAGAAAGGTTAGATAGATAGATAGATAGATAGATAGATAGATAGATAGATAGATAGAGTTGATAGATATAGATAAAGATGATAGATAGATAGATAGATAGATAGATAGATAGATAGATAGATAGATAGATAGATCTGTATTATAGATCAGCACAAAAACAATATTTTATAAAAAATGCCCTGACAATCTTAATTGCAACATAAAATATTATAAAGCCAGAAAACATTAAAAGCAAGAGCACAATTAATATAAAACTATGCAAATGCAATCATGTAACAGTGAAATCTAAAAAGCTATAGTAATTACAATAATAAGAAACATAAATGATAAAAAAGCAACTGGCTTGCTTAAATTTAGCAAATCACAAAATTAATCAGACTTCTATAAGCCATAAAGAGTCGTAAATACTAAAACTAATAACTATAGTTAACAGATAAAGCCAGCTAACAGTATAAGGTATTACATTTGCACAAAATGGTTTATGGAATAGTACAGTGAACATCATCATTACTGCTTGTTCAACAAATCATGATTAAAATCGACCATGCGTGCTTTGGTTGTAGGATGTGTCAGCCTGAACTCTTTGGAGGAAGTAAAAAATAAAATTGTACAGTGTGTATGTGTGTGTGTGTGTGTGTGTGTGTTTGTGTGTATGTGTATGTGTGTGTTGAAGAACAGTAAGATGAAAATGTTATTTTAACTTCACCTTCAAATTTTATTTTAATTTCAACTCTGATTCCTCCAAGGGAGAAATATATGTCACAAATGACTTTTACATGCTGTTAACTAATCTGGAAACCATGACCACAAAATGTACCAAAGCAGAAGGAAATCTCCTTTAGACTCTTCTGGCTAAATTTTGTATAACCAAATTTTACCTAGCTCAACAAAGGCTTTAACTTCCATGATTTGACCTAAAGATAAATCAGGCTGCCTCTGTGGCTGAAGATATTTCACTCAGAAAAGCACAATTGTCATTTCTGTGATCCCCAACAATTCAAGCTGGACCAAGGCTTCACCAGTCCAATGGATTATGATGGAAAACAGTCATAATTTGAACTGAAGAGCAGCTGGGTCTTCCAGACACCAGAATGGCTTATTTCATCAATGCATTATTTTGCTGGTTTTTTATTAAAGATTCATAGCATGCACACACTCATTTTCCAACCCCTAATTGAACATGATGTTGCTTGTGTGTCTCATTTTAGTCTAATTTTTACATTTGTGGGTTACCTTAAAGGGAAAAACTGATCCGAAGTAATCTTACCTGTTAATGCTTTAATTAATGGTTATTTCTGAGCTAACAACTCTTCCTGTGCATTGCTGAAACCATATTGTCTCTGACATCTCAGGTCAATAAAGAAATAACACTTCAGCTGAGAATTCACAAACCTCCCCAAACCAAGCTCCTTGGAAACATACATGTGCCTGAGTTTTGTCTCAGTTAAATTTTTACTCTCAGTTACCCTCAGTTTTACTCTCAGTTAAATTTGCACTGGATTTGCACTGAAAGATAACCCCCCCACACACACACTCCAACACATACACAAACTAATCATTTTCAAAGATGAAAAACCTGGTTTGTTGCTAAGTAAGAGAACTTAGCTATGGCTGGATTTTTTAACAAATATATTATTTTTTAATATACACATTTTTTTGTTAAAAAAAAAAAAACCCACCACATTCATTTATTTCTTTTGCCTTCACATCAGTCTTGATTCCCTGCAGTTTCCTTGGCAACGTTTTTGTAGAATTAAAAATTAAGGTGTCTCTTCCCCAGACATTTTGTTGCCTTTATTCTATTTTCCTCTCCAGCCTGATCACTTTACAGATAAAGAAAGATCAATACTTCTTGAAAATTGTGGGAAAGTGACTTTGTAGACCCTGAGCTTGGATTTACAATTTCTTCTAAACTTTATCTTATGTAGTGGCTTATTGAATAAGCTCTACATTCGTTGGGATCCCCACATCAAAACAACTTACCTTATGTGCAGCCAGAATTTGAAAATAATATTTAACGCAGCACAATAGTTAAGCAAAATGGTTCAGTTGAGATCTGCATATGTGGGACTGATTGGGGTAGATTGTAGGGGTGATGCTAAAATATAATTTTTATCATATTTTATCTATATATTAAATCATTGTATTTTATTCCATTTTCATCTTAGATCGTATTTTATTCCAATTTCATTTTAAATTGCTTTTATCAAATTTCAGTAATTTGTTTCTGGAACTCTGCACTTGGATATGGCCCAAGGGCTAATTAATAAATATATATAACCTACATTTGGCTAGATTGACCTAATAACCATCGGCTTAGAATTTAATTTAGAATCACAATGTCTGAGGTCATAGAAGATGCTAAACTCAACCAGGCCAATATTCTATATGTCCATCCAAATTTTCAAACAATACCCTGAGATACATCAACATGTCCTTAAACACAATCAACATCCTTTAAAAAGAAAACACAGGATAATAATTTGAGGTAAGGGAAGGAAAATGTATGCAATATCTCCACTGAAATGTGACAGAATTGGGATGGGGATAAGAATAGAGGATGATGTGAAGAGTTAGGTGTGAGAAAGAAAGGCACTTTAAAAAGTCTAAAGTAACTTTGATTGAATTATTAGCCTCAGGGAAAATAGGGAGGGGGAAGGGTGAAAGAAAGGAGCATGAAAAGAAAGCTAAATCCAGAGGATGGAAGGAAAGAGTTTAATACATGCTGTACAAAGGTAGGCTACCACTGAGATACTCATGGTTGGCAATTTCCACAAGTCATGAGGAACAAAACTGGTAAATGCTCAACAACGTGAATTTACAATCAGAAGTTAATTTAGTTTGGAAGTTGGATTAGGGCTAGGAAATAAAAGGCTGTTTCCACACAACCATTAATGGAACCTACTAAGCCATAACTAGCCATGCTGCTCAGGGTCACACAACTCAATGGTTAATACATTAATTTACTGCATTGTAGCCTAATAGATTCTGGGCACCACAGTCTAAGAATGTTTAAGAGAAAGTGGGGCAGGTGTAGAGATGGACAAGAAGAATGATCAGGGGAGTGGAAACTTGAAAGAACTTTATTTAACTGACAGCTTCATTCAAATTCCTGAAGAGACATCATACAAAGAAGTAGAAAAAAAGAACAGGATCTGTTCTCTAGCACTAGAAAATTATGGATGGATAATTGTTCTAAATTACAGAAAGACAGTTCCAGATTTAATTGAGGGGGTGGGATTCTAATCCCATAACTACTTTATAGAATGGTCCTTGCTAAACTTCCTTCCTTCCTTCTTTCTTTCCAGAACACAATATCTCCAAGCCATTAAATGACATTTAACTGAGAGATCATTTTCAAATCTTGTTGCAATGTGTTCCATAACTATATGAGATCAATAAATTACTCATGCAGGCAAATTGCCTGAAGATATTTCATATAACATACCCAGGTCTTACTCTGATTGTTTTAGTTGACTGATTCTGAGAAGTCTATTTTTAAGTAGCTGTTCTTCCACAAAAGTTCAGATTGAAGGTTATGAACATTTTTTCTTGACAGGAAAGAAGAGAAAACTGCCAACAAAATCTGCCAGGCAGAAAACTCTAACCACTGAATTCCATTCTTTTCCTACTCCTTTTTCCAGTTCCTTTGGCCCTCTGCTCATTGACAATATTTAGTCCTCATTGTTTTGGAGTTTTTCACTCCTCCTTTCTTAAGCAACACATTTTACATTCATAGGAGTCTATTCTCCTATCTCCAGTGCAGTTATTAGAAGAAATGCATTTTGTAGTTTGTGCCAGGGATGGTATTCTGCAGGTTCTAACCAGTTCTGGAGAACCGGTAGCAGAAATTTTGAGTAGTTTGCAGAATTGGCAAATACCGCCTCTGACTGGCCCCACCCCTATCTATTCTCTGCCTCCAGAGTCCCAACTGATTGGCTGGGTCTTCTTTTGTTGCCCTGCACAGGAGAACGGAGCTGGAAAGCAGGTTAGTGGGGTGGTGAGGGAATGGGGATTTTGCATAAACCTTCCCCTGAAGTGGGTTTGGAATGGAGATTTTTCAATATCTTTCTCCTGCCACACCCACCAAGCCATGCCCACCAAGCCATATCTGCCAAGTCATGCCCATAGAACAGGTAGAAAAAAAAAATTGAATTCCACCACTGCTTCGTGCTATATCCAAACAATATTTAGGATGGTAGATATTTACAAAAAGATTTTGAATCAGACAAGAAAATATCCTTCCTGTTGTATTGAGTCAATGAAAAAAAAGTCCATCAACTTCATCCTAGGAGATTGGGCTTTATCCGAAGTTGGAACATAGGCCTGGCACAAAGGAACAAGTCAAATTTAGGTCATTTCAATCCCCAATTTGTATCTTAGTTTTAACATTGAGCATCAAGTTATTTGACATAAGTTGCTTCTTATGTTCTGCTAGAAATAGTCTTTATGCTTCTCCTGGTTCCACAGTCTGAATGTTGTATGCATTGGCTGTCAGCTTTCCAGGGAAACTGTCATCCAGAGGCTTAAAGTGAAAAGTATTGAGTGCATGACCATTTACTAGCAAGAATAAAATGGGCTTATTTATCAAAGTCCATGTCCTTGGTGAAGGGCTTGCTTCCTGCATCTCTTGTAAACACACTTGCTGGGTAAGTAAGATGATAAATATGCATCTAATGCTCTCTTTTTTCATTCCTCCATTTAATTGCCCACGACCTGCTTTTATGTAATTCTTCTTTTTTCCCAGAAGTGTGTAAACTATTTATTGTAACAGCACATAATAGAAGGCATGATATCTCTGCACACAAAAATGATGCACTACTTGGTCACTTTAAGATGATTTTGATTTCCCTGCCAGGCTGGTGTATAACTATATTTCCCTTGAATTATATTATATAGTAGGAGAAGAAAATATTCTCTAGATGACAGCTGGAAAAGAAGGGGGCAAAATATCCCAGAAGATTAAAAGCTGCAATCATTCAAACCAGGAGGTGCTATTTTAATGCTTGAAGCAAGGTGTTATTAACCCCATTCTGAAAACTACTCTAGTGCTATTGAATACCAGATAACCAAGAACAAGAAAATCTCTTTTGGGTTTACCATGATTTGTGAGCTTCAGTGGATGTCTTAAGGGCACTCTTACAATATCTGCAATTCGTTTATAACTCATAAATGGAGTAGAATGTAGAACAGACTTTGAAAATTCCCCTAATCTATTTCACCTCCAAAATTCCACATTATTCTGGTTGGCCACAGAATTAGACAGGTGTTTAGATTGGATTTGACATTTTCACAAGATCTAATCTGAGTTGGTCACCAAGACCAAAGGTTTATTATTTCAAGCTTTTGGGCTCATGCTGGAGCCTATCATCAGGGAATTTCTCTATATCTCTCCAGAATATATGCACTGAGCTGTTCTATGCACCATATTTATATGGTGCCTGGTTATGTATTGCTTTCAGTTGTTAATTATGTTGTTGATAGCTGGCTATTAAATCATTGATTGTTTCCTTGGCTGTTAGTTCCTAAGTACCTGCTAAGCTGATTGTTCTGTATTGTTCATTAGCATTCTTGTAAACACCGTGCTCTGATTGGCCAGGGTGCACGGCAACCGGATTGGATGAGCGAGCCGCACTGATTGGCCCGCCGCGAATCCCTGCGATTGGTGGAAACTGATCGCGGGAGATTCAAAGCGGTGCCATTGGCCAGCGCAGCCAGCACGATATAAGCCGCAGCCGATCCACAGAACCCCAAGTCGATCTCGGGACGAATAAAGAGCTGAAAACTAGTCACTGACTTCCGAGCCTTCTTCGAGTGCTTACGCAACACTGATGATAAATCATTTTTAATCATTCTCACCGATTGAGACCTGACCAAGAATATGGGATAGGTATTTGTTGTTGTTTAATGGTTTTAAAAGTCTTGCTGCAGGGTGTAAGCTGTTCCAAGTAAAGCTGCCTTTTGCAATTGACTAGTGGGGATTTTTGTCAATGCCAATGGTGTTCAAGTGGTGTAATGCTGCATTTTCCTTGACCTTGTTTCCAAGTTTCACAGGATACTCCTTTGGTATCCACTGAACAACACCACACTGGGAAAGATTTTGATACCTAAGAAATCTATAGTTGGATTAGATTACTCATCACATAATTTTATTTGTACGGAATTAAGCAAACCTCGCCAATAATCCTTTGCCACATCCCTGCTTACTAAAATATGTAAGACCTGTCACTTTAATTTTATTTACATTGAAGATGGTGAAGGAAGAACAAAGAAGCCCAAAGCAAAACTGAAGCTGACTCAACAGTGACCAGAAATTTTGTTTCTGCTTCACTAATGGCATGTTTTAATGAATGTGAATGCACTCTGGGTTATATAATGTTGCCTGAAGAGCTTTCTTGAAGCAGTTGTGAGCATTTCTTGCTTCTAAAAGAAATGAAATAGGAGAACACTCATGAGCCAATACAGACAGTTGCTATAAAGATTCAGGATTAAGTATGGTATATGGCCTCAAGGAATGTTGAATATTGTATTGGGGATAGCCAAGAGTACAGGCACTTTGAATCTTATATGCATAACTGCTGATATTAAGTTTCTGCCCCTGATTCAAACTTTAGTCCTTGTTTGGTGAGCTTCAGAATATTCTGGCAAAACATGGCAGCAACACCAACAATATCATATTCATATTTTAGTCTGTTTTCATCAAAACCCCACATCAGGATGCTAAATAAAATTGTAAGGTGAAAGCCTACATTTCTTTTTGCTTGAATTTTTTGTAACAAATGCATTTTGAATATATCCAATTCTCATCTTTCTCAAATTACATTTCCATGGGGAATTTCCATGTGTGGAAAATTGCTACTTGGCCATACGTATGCATTACTATAGCCAACTGATTCTTAATGCATGCTTTCATATGGGGTCTTTGTGACAGACTACAGTTTGACAGCGGCATTAAAAGAAACTGTGATTTATTTATGTTCCCTAAGCAAGGGTATAAAACACATTAATAACAACAAAATGAAACTCCACAAGCGTGTGTGTGTGTGTGTGTGCATGCACGTGAGCACGCACACATCATGTTCATTTTATTTGGCAGACCATACTATTTCAGGAGAAAGGAAGTTATGTTATTAGGCATGTGGCTTAGAGAGTTGAGCTTTCCAGTTAATATAGTGTTTCTGCTGAACATCCCAACTCTTTCTGCATGATTAAAGTCACCACAAAGTTTAGGACTTTAGGGGGCACCAAGTGGCACTGCTTTTGTATTGTTTTGAAAAGTTGCAGTCAATACTATTGAAATGCAGTAGAACAGCAGGTTGGTGAGTGAGTGAGCAGTAAGAGCCCCTAGAAAACAACAATATAGCATAATGTAACATAACATAAAAACCGTAACATAACAAAAATCACACACACACACACACACACAGCATTTCTTTCTGTCTAATTTTTATTTTGATCAAGATATCTTGCCTGTCATGTAAGTATACCAACTACTTGTTATCAGATCAGTACAAAATAATTTCTTTCAATGTGCCTGTGCTGTATGTAAAATTGGGCAAATGTTAACTTCCCACTGATAAGTCACCACCAACACAATATATCATTTTGTCTGCCTTTTATTTTTGGTTTTCACAAATATTATTAGAGCCATGGTGGCACAGTGGTGAGAATGCAGTAATGCAGGCTAGCTCTGACTACTGCTGGGAGTTCAATCCAAACAGGCTCAAGGTTGACTCAGTTTTATCCTTATGAGGTCAGTAAAATAAGAACCCAGATTGCTGGGGGCAATAGGCTGCCTCTGTAAACTGCTTAGAGAGGGCTGTAAAGCAATGTGAAGCGGTATATTAGTCTAAGTGCTACTGCTATTACTGTTTTTAATGCTTTTGTTTGTGGTGCAGCTCCGTGGCTGTAAGAAAGATTGATTGGTTGGTTTTACTTTGAATGCATTACAGTGAAAATATCAAGCACAGCCACACCCATTATTTATTTCTTATACATCCTCAGGAACTCTTCCTGATGCCTTAAGGCTTTGGAACATCAAGTGCAATCACTCTGCATTTGCTTCTTCAAGCTCTTTTATTTTTTTGCTCTCTTGTAAAAATATTTGAGGCATTGGGATAAAGTGTTCTCCCTTATTTTTTGCCCGGAGGAATATTATCCTCCTTGGATGGCTTTATCCAAGGTAGACCCACTGAATAGTAAAATCTCTCATATTTGACAAGAGTGTTCCCTCTGACCTTCAATTAAGCTGCAGGTTAAGACAATACTGAAAAATCAATTGCTCATTTTCTCTCTTTTTGCTGGCTGATTGTGATGTTTGCCAAGATAAAGGTTGTTCCATATTAAAGATAGGAATCTGAAACGAAGATGGATCTGAGGCTACCAAAAGCTCAAGGGGTCACAGTGTGGTTTTATTGTCACAAAACTCCTTGACTCTGTCTTGTCAATAAAAATCAGCCCCCTTCCCAGCTGCCATTTCTCTTTTCATCTTTTCATCTCTTTCAACCTCTGCAGCCCATCCATTCATGAATATGTTTTTCCTAGGAGGGGAATAACACCATATGACACTCAAACATGTTGTTTAATTTTATCGTGATTTGGCAGGAGGCTTAACCAACATCGCTGCCCAATGTCGGAACCAGAGAAACAATGACCTCTGTCAAACACATTGAGGGGAAAATGTCATTTATAGCAACAAAGTTTGAGGATAAAAGATAATTAACAAATCAGTTTCTCTAATCTTGTCTGTGTTGGTATATGTATGCTCTCTCTCTCTCTCTCTCTCTGTGTGTGTGTGTGTATGTATATATATATATATATATATATATATATATATATATATATATATATATATATATATATATATATGGATCTTTGGTTATTCGGGTTTTCTCCCGCGTAAGATTGGAAGTATCTAGGCAACGTTTCGATGAAGTCTCATTCATCATCTTCAGGCTTGGTCTTCAGCTCTGCACTTCTCAGAGTGATGTGAGCTTGCAGCTGCTTCTTCCTTTTAACTGCTAGTGGGGGTGTGACTTGATTGGGTGGGGGCTTGGCTGTGTTCTGATTGGGTGGGGGGGTGTTCTGATTGGTTGGGGGTTTGGCTGTGTTCTGATTGGTTGGGGGGTTGGCTGTGTTCTGATTGGCTGGAGGCGTGTTCTGTTCAGATGGGGGCTTGGTTGTGCTCAGGTTAGTCTTAGTTGCTGGGGGATTTGAGCTGGTGAGCTGTGATCTTGCTGTTTGGTTTTGAGTTCGTGGTCGTGCTGCATCTTCATGGTGGGGGTCAGTTCGCTTCATGTATGGCTCAGAGAGGTTTGAAGTGGGTAGTGATGCAGCTGCGGTGTGGCTTCTGGTCCATGGTCGTGTTTCATTTTCTGTGTGGGTATGAGTCTGCTTTCTACGTGGAAGTGTGGTGGCGGCATCTTGTGTGGCTCTCAGGGGTGTGGGTCTGGTGTCATTCTTCATGTTTGGTACTCGTCTGTTCATGAGGGCGGGTTTCTAAATGGCTGTTAGGCGGGAGGTATCATCTCGTTTATTCATGCTGTGTGGGCATTTTTCTATCTCTATGGCTTCTCTGATTATTCTGCTGCTGAAGTGTTCAGTTTTGGCAATAGTTCTGGTATTTTTAAAGTAAATCTCATGTCCTGTGACTTTGAGGTGTTGGACCAGGGAAGAGATCGGTTCTTCCTTTTTGATTGAGTTCTTATGTTCTTCAATGTGTGCACTTATTCTTCTGTTAGTTTGTCCAATGTATATGGTGGGGCAGGCAGTGCAGGGGATTTCATATACTCCTTGATGTTCTAACTCAATTTTGTCCTTAGGGTTTCTTAGGATGCTGGATATCTTTCTGTTTGTGCAGAATGCTGTCTTAATGTTGTGTTTTTGGAGGATCTTGCTGATTTTGTCTGTAGTGCCTTTTATATATGGGAGGAGGGCTTTGCCATTCTCTTGTTCTTTGTCTTGGATTTTGGCTGGGGTTTCTTTTTGGATTAGGTGGGTGATCTTCTTTCTTTGGAATCCATTGGCTGTCAGCACGCTGGTGAGAGTGTGTAGTTCGGTCTCTAGGTGTTGTTCGTCGGCTAAGCATTTTGTTCTGGAGATTAGTGTCTCGGTTTCGGAATTGATCTGTGGTGGTGGTGGTGTGAGAGTGCGTGGAGATAGCGGTTTGTATGTGTTTTCTTCTGGTAGATGGTGTGTCCTAGGGAGCCATTGGATTTTTTGTATACCAAGACATCTAGGAAGGGGAGTTGGTTATTAGCTTCTGTTTCCATGGTGAATTGTATTTTGGGGTGTAGGCTGTTGAGGTGTGTGAGGAAGTTGTTCAGTTTTTCTTTCCCGTGTGGCCAGATTATGAAGGTGTCATCTAAGTATCTGAGCCAGAGTTTGGGTTTGTGATCATATTTTTCTAGAGCTTGTGTTTCAAAGTGTTCCATGTAGAGGTTAGCGGTGACAGGTGAGAGGGGTGATCCCATGGGTGCTCCTATTTGTTTGTATTTTTGTCCATTGTAGGTGAAGTATGTATTGGATAGGCAGTGGTTGGTCAGATCTAGGATGTGCTTGGGGGGGGGTTGTATTTGTTTTGGATGGCTGTCAAGGCTTCTTTTATTGGCACTTGGGTGAAGAGGGATATGACATCAAAGCTCACTAGTAGATCACTGGGTTGTAAGTTTTGTTTCTTTATGATCTCGATGAACTGGAATGAGAGTTCCACTGATTAATTGTTCTCACTGTCAGGAAACTTATGTCTGTCTATCTTTATGTCTCTGTCTGTCTGTCTGTCTATCTATTATTATCTACCATCTATTCATCTATCTATCTATCAATCTATCTATCTATCATCTCTCTGTCTATCATCTATCTATCATTTCAGTATACAGCATCTTTCAAGTGACATCTGCAAGCAAGGGCAGAGAGAGAGACAGGATATAGATAAACCTTAATTACTCCAGTGGTTAAATGGATGTTTAATTTTAATGAACTAGTAGTCTGCAGACTCACATCGATAGCGGGAATGGGGGCTACCTTTGCTGAAGAGATGATCTTGTTTCATTTTAAGTGAGAGACAAATGGATGTGCTCAGAGCTAATGGAGATAGAATGCATTGTGGTGTTTTGTTCGCCTAAAGAGGAAAATGCCATCGTCAATAGACTTTTAACCATTTAGGACCTTAATTTAAATAGGGCCAGAAAGGCTAAAAGACGTAGCTATACGTACCATGTAGTAATAGACTTCATTAAGGAATTGGGGTTAACCTCAAACTAACTAAACAAGAAGCAGTTCAGTGAGAAATGACAGAGCCTTATGGCATCTTCAGACTGTAATGTATCTGTATTTATTAGAGTATTTATGCCTATAGGCTTCAGCGTGCTTTAGCAACTGTCTCTGTGAAGACTGTCAGCTTGCATTTATGTTGAATAGACACAATATGGGCAAAGCAGAGTATTGTGTGCTAAGGAAAGAAGGCAAATAAAATAGAGATTGGGGTATAGGATCCAGAAGTGCTTTGGGCAGTGGGAGATTGCCAAAGCTTCACTTTGGAATTTTAGCGCCATCAGTAATAAAGGCATTGAAAATGCATGTGTCAGTTTGAGATGACCGCTAGTGCTGATGGATGGATTTGCTAAGATGAAGTTGAACTTAAATAGACTTTTCAACACATTTGCAAAGTGTGAAGAATATTGCAGTATGGGTGGGAGATTCTGACTGTAAATAAATTATACAGTCATCTGCAGGCTAAAAAAGAGTTTAAAGTCCAGAATTTGCCCAGAGGAAGATTATATCTTTAACTTTTAAAATTATTTATCTAACTTTCAGGGAGTTAATTGGTGGTTATTTATAGGAAAGGGCGGCTGATTCCTTCAAAGGAATTTGTACAATGTTAAATATAATGTTATATACTTGATTGGATATGTATATAATGTAATGATAAAAGTTTATCAACTGTTATTCTGGTATTAAGTTTTTTTTATCTATTATCTCATTCCTACATATATGTATGGCCTTTGTATACCAATGCTGTTTTATCTTCACCAAAATCTTTCATTTTACTGAATGCAAGTTCTGTTCAGATGTATGTATTTTCGCACATCCAAATAATAATAATAGCAATAGTATTTAGACTTATATATTGCTTCACAGTGTTTTATAGCCCTCTCTAAGTGGTATACAGACTTAGTGTATTACCCCCAATAAGCTGGATCTTCCTTTTACCAACCTCAGAAAGGAGGAAGGCTGGGGAAACTTTGAGCCAGTCAGTACTGAACTTTTGGCAGTGAGCAGTGTGTTAGCCTGTAATGCTGCATTCTAACCAGTCACCAACTCTCATAATGAAACAACTTTGCATAAATATTTATATAGAGTTTTGTATCAATTTTTGGGATGTTGGAATTCTGGAAATTTAATGCCTATGACATTGATTGCACCATTACATGGTCATTCCAGGAAGTGTCACATTACATGCACCATCTTGGCAAAAGCTGTTGATTTCTTTCAAATGCCAGAGCACACTAAATGTTACCAACTTAGAAAATGAGCATCACTCCTCAACATTTAGTACAGTAGATAAAATACATTCAATCCCCTGTATTTCATGATTTTTAATAGGATTTTTTTTTTTAAAAAAAAGATTTTTAAGGAATCACTTTACCCTTTCTCTGCATAATGGAAGGATTGAATCATAGTTTCTGAAAGGCAACTGAAAGTTACCTCTTTATTTAAAAAAAACAAAACAACTATTAAATTTTAAAATAGAAAGCTAAAAACTAACTAAAACCGATAATCCAGCAAAAGAATAGAAAAGAATAAGAATAAAGAGAGAGCAAACAGAAGTGCAACAAAATAAATAAGGAAAAGAAAAAAATAAACACCCCCCCCCCCAAAAAAAAAATGATTTCCAACTTCTTTTACAGTAGATATACATAAAATGTACATTCAGTTCTATGGTTACAACACAACATTCATTTTTTTAACAATCTGTAAATGAACAGGGTTGGGTTTTTTTTTGTCCAGTACGAATGTCTTTGGCCATCTCAGAGTTTTTGAATAGCAACTGAAGCTGTTGATTCTGATGAATCCAAGATGGTGACAGATTCTTTGCTCAGTTTAAATGTGGAAGGTGAAGAAGCTACTCTAAAACTTAATGCACAGAATAGTCTGCCATAGTCCTTTTCCTCTCTGTAGCTCCTTAGGCCCCATCATTATAGGACCCCGAGCAAACATAATTCTCCTTTAGATATGTTCATTAGGAAAATGTCATTTTTATGATGGATAAATCTGTGTCAGCAGAAATAAAAAAGATAGTGAATGCTAATATTTACCTGCACTTGGTTCCCAGATGATGTGTAATGCTCAGATCCCTATCCAACATGCTCAGTCTGGGAACAAGGTTAGGTTTTTAATGACATCCTGCAATACAATTCGGCAATTAGCCTGTCAGATCCCTCCAGAGTTTTTAACGAAATGAAGATCTTCAAACACTTGTAATTACAAGTTAATAGGGTGATAGAATGCATAGGGATTTCAACTACCGGAAAAAAAAAATCTTTGGTATGTTACAGGTGAGAGAGCACAAGATATTTGTGGCTTTCTATGCAAGAAAACAATCTCTGGTTTAGAGTCCCAAGACTTTGTCAGTTTATAAATTGCAAGGGATTATTTGTATTTCTGTTGGAAGAAGTGGAAAGCAAAGGGATCAACCCAATATGGAACCATGTTTTAAATTCACAACTGAGCTGGAAGGAGACGTTCAGACCATAAAGTCAGACCTTGCTCAATGCAAAAATCCAAATTAAAACATTTGTGCTGGAAAATTTTCTAGTCTTTGTCTCCAGGTATACAGTGAATTATCATTATGGCAAATCTAGACAGCATACTAAAAAGCAGAAACATCACCCTGCCAATAAAACTGTAGAATCAAGGCTGTGGTTTTCCCAGTTGCAATGTATGGTTGTGAAAGTTGGACCATAAGAAAGGCAGAACGCCAAAGAATAGAGGCCTTTGAACTCTAGTGCTGGAGTTGGACTGCAAGATGATCCAACCAGTCAGTCCTAGAGAAGATCAACCCTGACTGCTCTTTAGAAGGCCAGATCCTGAAGATGAAATTCAAATACTTTGGCCACCTCATGAGAAGGAAGGACTCATTGGAGAAGATCCTAATGCTGGGAAAGATTGAGGGCAAAAAGCTGCTTGGTGCCGTGAAACTAAACTGAATCTGAAACTTCTCTCCTCTGCTTGTGTTTTGCATTTGAAACATATTTCTTTTCAGGTGGGGAGGGGGTGTAGAACTCCTTAGCATCAGAGCATGTTAATAATAATATACGAAATACTAATGTTCTGATGGTCATGTTGAAAAATTCTTCCTTAGTGAAGCACGTAAAAGCCAAAAGGAACATACGTGCCAAATTTCAAGTTTATAGGCTTTACGGTTCTGGAGATTTTGTAATGATGTGTGAGTGGTATTTAACACACACATATATATATATATAGATTTTGAATACAGTGTATTGTCAGAGCATATCATTTACAAAAGAAAAGTGAGGGGAAAAATAGTAACATATACATTAATAACAATAGTAATGGTACAACAGAATAATTTTAACCAAGTTTATCTTTTTGTTAGCTTATTTATAATCCTGTTAATTATGTTGGCATACTTATAGTTATGAACCATCTTCATGTTTAATTCATATATAGCAATAATCTTTCTTCATCTAATTTCTACTTCTTATCTCTAACCACTCATAAAATCTATTTGACGTTGAGTAGCATTCTGTATCTCATTTGTCTTTTATTTTTAATGTCAATCTATCCATCTCTGCACAGTCCAATATTTTCTGTCTTTCAAATTTATTTAGGGGTGATATGGTAGCTATTTTGGTGGAGGGCAAAATAACTACCATATCACCCCCCCCCCTTTTTTTTTTTTTGGTCCTTGTAGGAAGGATATTTTGAGGAATGGTTCTTAATCTTTCCTGGGGGATATGAGATAAATTTGTAAACTTACACAAATCCAGCTAAATGCGATTTCAGGGGAAGATTGCCAGTTCTCACACTACCATCTCTCTTCTTAGGAAGGTACGAACTTCTGTGCCACTATCAAAGCTTGACACAGCTTAGATGTGGTTTGGATGTTGATGATGATGGCCATTCCTTCTTCAGATTCTAAAACAATGGTCAGTTTATAGGAGCAGCACACATGGAATTTACTGAGATATACACTGAGAAAAGTGGCTCAAAAGGCTTCCAGACCTGTAATAGTTTTATTATGGTCTCGGTGCAGCCAGCTATGAAACAAGATTCTATAAATTTCATGACTTGGAAAATTCCTCATTATATAAATCCCAGAGCACAAATGTGTTCATTGAATGGCTCAGAATGTCCTTGGCCCATCTTGAAAATTGCTACAATTCCAAAGGTCTTGCTTTTCATTAATTAAGCTTATAGGATACAACTGCATTGATCTCTCTTCCAGAGATGTTTTGTACATGTTTTGATTCTTCGGGATAAAAATTCTATAGAAATATATTGGGATCATAAAGTGATTTAGGGAAGGGAAACAATGTACAGCTTACATGTGACATCACTATTCCCTTACCTTGATGGTTAACAAGGTGACCCATTCTTTTGAGCTATAAAAGTTTTAGTGCTCCATTTTATTAAGTCCTAACGAACACACAAAGCTGCTATCGGTGCTTCTGAGCCCTGTGGAGCTGTTAAATATCTATTGCTCCCACTAGTCCCAAAAAAGAGAAGGAAATAAAGCTGAGGTTCATTAAGGAACCTTGAATCTGAAAGCTGCTGAATTGGAAAAGAAACATTAGGACATCCCATAATGAGTTAAAGGCAAATGAAATTATTAGAATTATATTACCTATAAAGAGCTGTAAACATCACAGGAATGTAGCATTTCCATGCACTGTTATATTTCATAGCTAGTTACTAGATTCCCCAGTGAAAAATGTGGATTAATAAAGGAGAATAAATGCTACCCTCTACATCTCATGATACTTCATACATCCTAAATGTGTTGTTGTTTTTTTCCAAGGAAATTTTATTTGGATCTGAAATGGCATCAAAAAGCAACACTTTGGTACCTTGTGTGTGCTTTCTTTGCAAATGTAATCCAATGATGCATATTATTGTGCCCACATCCAGACTGAGAAGATAAGACTTGTGTCATTGGGATAACTGGGAGGCATGATGTTATTTAATTTCAACCATATCATAAGGCAGAATCCAAAGGATGATAAATGTCAAAATGTTGATAGAATCTGTTGCTTCCTTCTTCAATTTGAACAACAGTAAACTTGCAATGAACACAACATGCATTGGAATTCTTCAGAGGTTTGCATCTGTCAAACAGACAACAAATGGTCAAAATTAGGAGTGTCCTATCAAATCCTGTACCTATCAACAGTGGTTGTCCCCCAAGGTAGTGTTCTAGGAACAACTCTCTTCATACTCTACATAAATGACCTCTGTGATCATATTAAGAGCAACTGCATTCTCTTCGTTGATGATGTAAAGCTATTCAACACCACAGACAATACTGCTACCCTTCAAAAAGACCTCAACTAGGTATCTGAATGGTCAGACAAATGACAACTTCAAATCTCAACTACTAATAAATGCTTACATCTTACATATTGGCAAAAAAAATAATCAGAAAATAAAATACAAGCTGAATAGCCAAGACCTTCTTAATGATCCAAACACTGTCAAGGATCTTGGAGTACTCATCTCTAATGATTTAAGTGCTAAGGCCCACTGTAACTACATAGCCAAAAAGGCATTAAGAGTTGTTAACCTAATCCTGTGTAGATTTTTTTTCTCTGGTAATATCACACTACTAACTAGACTAGAGCATACAAAACATTTGCTAGACCAATACTTGAATACAGCTCATCAGCCTGGAACCCACATTACATATCTGATATTAATACAGTTGAGAAAGTCCAGAAATATTTCACAAAAAGAGTTCTCCACTCCTCCACTCGTAGCAGAATACCTTATGCCACCTGACTTGATTCTCGACCTAGAAAATTTAGAACTATGTCACCTTCGGCATGACTTCGGCAACAGAGTGGTCAATGTATGGAATACTCTACCTGACTCTGTGGTTTCTTCCCCAAATCCCAAAAACTTTAACCTTAGATTGTCTACTATTGACCTCACCCTATCCTAGGAGGTCTGTAGGGGGCATGCATAAGCGCACCAATCGTGCCTACCGTCCCTGTCCTATTGTTATTTTTCTTATATGTATCCATTTCATATATTCATAACTATGTTTATACTTATACCTGTTATCTTATAATTGCTTGACAAATAAAATAAAAAAATAAAATAAATAAAATATGTTGATATTAGGTTCTAATGAATCCTAAATCTTCAGTTATGTCTTGTTGCTTTGGAGATATTCTGGGCCTCACCGAAATAAAGCAGCTGTTAAAGTTATGTTTGTACCAGTTACAATTTGAATGTTGTTCCAAATCCAGTATGATTTCTTCAATTTGCTTATATTTTTGAGACTATCTTCTTAATAGGCGTTAGGATCCTGCAAACCATATCTTTCATAAACATAAATATTAAGATGGCAGAAATTGTATGGTGGTTTACCTTGTTTCTCATATAATAAGGCTGGGTCTTTTTTTTTTTTGACCCCCGAAAAAATGGCTAGGACGTCTTTTCGGGGGTGACTTAATTCCCACCCTTGCATCCTCGCCACCAGCCGCTCCTAATGGGTGATCATGGCGAAGCGCGGAGCTCCCTACTCCCACCTTTGCTGCAGACATCTTTGGCACCCACCACTGTTGCTTTCCCTTCTGCCCATTCCGCCAAGTTTGGAGCTGCCACTTCCGTGTTTGGAGTGCCGCCGCCATTTGGGGCTCCAAACAGCAGCAGTGCTCCAAACGCGGAAGCAGCAGCTCCAAACATGACGGCGGGCGATCTTTTTATTTTGGTCCGCTTGAAATTCAGAGCGAGCAAGAGAGGGAGACTGCGATGCCTCCATCCAAGATGGCAACCTCACTAGTGGATCACAAAGTGGCTGGAAGCCCGAATCGGCGGGAAACGATGGTGATCTTTTTGGAGCGAGAGGAAAGGGAGAAAAGAGTTGCGAGGCGTAATTTGCAGGAGGAAGTGGGTGTATCCCACGGCAGGGAGCCCAAGGAAGAAGGGCCGGTAGGCAACAGAGAGTGTCCCGTAGCTCCAGAAGCAGCCGAGAGATGCACCCGGGAAGAGGTGCAGATGCTGCCTTGTAGTCCCCAAGCCAACTCCGTGCGCCTTTAGTTATGTGCGCTCCGCGCTTTGGGCATCTCCATGTGATCGCAACCCTGTCCTTTCCACCTGGTGCCCTTGCTGCTTTCTGGCTCTTTAGCAACCGGCTTCGTCTTTGGAGCACTGCCGCTGTTTGGAGCTCCAAAAGGCGGCGGGAGCTCCAAATGCAGGAGCTCCAAACATGACAGTGGGCGATCTTTTTATTATGGTCCACGCGAAGTTCAGAGCGAGCATGAGAGGGAGACCGCGATGCCTTGCTAAAGAGCCAGAAAGCAGCAAGGGTGCCAGGTGGAAAGGACAGGGTCGCGATCACACGGAGATGCCCAAAGCGCAGAGTGCACATAACTAAAGGCGGCGCATGCAGTTGGCTTGGGGACTACAAGGCAGCATCTGCGCCTCTTCCCAGGCATGTCTCTAGGCTGCTTCTGGAGCTACAGGACATTCTCTGTTGCCTACTGGCCCTTCTTCCTTGGGCTCCCTGCCGTGGGATACACCCACTTCCTCCTGCAAATTACGCCTCGCAACTCTTTTCTCCCTTTCCTCTCGCTCCAAAAAGATCACCATCGTTTCCTGCCGATTCGGGCTTCCAGCCACTTTGTGATCCACTAGTGAGGTTGCCATCTCAGATGGAGGCATCACAGTCTCCCTTTCTTGCTCGCTCTGAACTTCACGTGGACCAAAATAAAAAGATCGCCCGCCGTCATGTTCGGAGCTGCCGCTTCTGCGTTTGGAGCACTGCCGCTGTTTGGAGCCCCAAATGGTGGCGGCACTCCAAACACGGAAACGGCAGCTCCAAACTTGACGGAATGGGCAGAAGGGAAAGCAACAGCGGTGGGTGCCAAAGGCGTCTGCAGCAAAGGTGGGAGTAGGGAGCTCCGCGCTTTGCCATGATCACCCATTAGGAGTGGCTGGTGGCAAGGAATTGCTGCCCGGGGGCGCTCCTAACGGCAAGTCCCCCGCCCTTCCCCCTTATTTTGCATGTTTTAAAATAGGCCTAAATTTGGGGGGAGGGGCTTAATTTGATTTTATGCCAAAGAAACATGGTGGGGCTTCCTATTGGTAGAGGCCGTATTGTTGGAGAAACACGGTAGATATGGAGCTCTCACATCACAATCAGGAGGCTATGAGTTTGATTCTAGGTAGAGGCAGATATTTCTCTCTCTAGGCACACTCAGAATATATCTGTTGAACAAAACTCCTCATTGGTGACAGGAAGGGCATCTGGCCATTAAACACTCTGCTAGCTCCATTAAGTTGGCCAGACTCCACCCTGCAAGGGATTATGGGGTCATTATAAGATGAAGAAGAAGAAGAAGGAGGAGGAGGAGGAGGAGGAGGAGGAGGAGGAGGAGGAGGAGGAGAAGAAGAAGAAGAAGAAGAAGAAGAAGAAGAAGAAGAAGAAGAAGAAGAAGAAGAAGAAGAAGAAGAAGAAGAAGAAGAAGAAGAAGAAGAAGAAGAAGAAGAAGAAGAAGAAGAAGAAATATTAAGATGGCAAAATAATCTGCCTTCTCATGTTTTTAAACTAGGACCTAGATCCTGATGGAAGTGGGATCAAAAATTGTACATACCTGGATTCAGGTTACTTTTCCATAGCACCATGAAATTATGTTAGAAGACAATACATGCAGAATTACTCCCCTAGCCTTTTCTATAATATATGTGTTAAGGTAACTACAAGCCAAAGTTTTGACGGTTATACAAGATACTTTGGAAAGAAGAAATAAAATAAAGAGGCTCACGCTTTGTTCCGTTGAAACTATGCTCTTTCTCAGCGTGAGACCTCAGTTGGGGAAAATAAATAAATAAGTAAAACCTTCCCATGAAACATCACAAGAACAGTCTGCTAGCTACATTATGGAAGCAATACGATGCTTCCCAGAAATAGTAGTTGCTAGCAGTGTCATTATCCCTGTAAAACCATAAACCTGACAGTTTAAGAACTCATTTAGTATTCCACAGCTTGGAGCTACTCCGAAGCTCTAAATGGTACCCTATAGATGCATATAGATACCCTATAGTTTAATAGGTTTATTAAACCTATTATAGTTTAATACCCTATACATTTATAGGTTAAAACATGCTGGAGTATAAAATCCTGACAATGTTCCTTTTGCTTGAAATCACCCACTGCTACCACCTTTTCCACATGGATCAAACCTGAACATGCATGCACACATGCATTCATACATACATACATGCATGCATACATACAGTACAATGCATACCCCTTCTAAGAAAAAGCTGGAGAGATTTCAACTACAAGTCTTCCAAAACACAGCTCATGAAAGCCTTTTGATAGATATCTGTTACTATGCAATTATTCTTTCTTTTGCAAGACTTCTGCTGCAGTCTTAGAAATGTTGATGTGCATTCCATTAAGAATGGAATGCACATTTCAGCTGATAGCTGCCTGCATGGGATATATACAGTATATGTGCACAGAGAGGGAATGGGAAAGGAAAAGATGACCCTCAGGGCTTTTGTTCTGTTAATAGGTGTTTCATAGCAAAGTTGTAGAGTCTAGACCAAGAGCAGGCTCTTTCCCAAGGAGCTTCAAGCTACATATTAAATATTTATTAAGCAGGAAGCGAGATTGAAAACTACATTCCATATCCAGGAGATTAATGGAGTCTCTCTAAATACATAATCATGAAGATCATTCTTTAAGTCAAGTTCAGATACAAGTCTTCTGCTACATGGAGGTAAGGAGGGAGGAAGGGAGGGAGGGAGGGAGGGAGGGAAGGAAGGAAGGAAGGAAGGAAGGAAGGAAGGAAGGAAGGAAGGAAGGAAGGAAGGAAGGAAGGAAGGAAGGAAGGAAAGAACAGGGAGGAAAGGAAAGGAGAAAGGAGGGGGAGGAGAGGGGAGGAGAGGAAAGGGGAAAGGAAAAGAGGAAAGGGGAAGGAAAGGAAAGGAATTTGCAACTGAGATTGTTACTCTTCCTGTTTTGTGAGTACCTTTATAGTTGGGAAATCCTTTTTTTTGTTATAAGAAGTATTATTTTTTTCAGTACAGGTCATTAGTCCAGATGATCCTGACACTCCAATTTATATCTGCCTTATTTGAAGAAATGGAACACTACTTCTCCAATTTACTATCATAAAGTTGAATTTAGTTGTCCTACTGAAACTAAATCTAGGCTTGTTTTTAATCCAAGCCCAGATCATCTGCAAGGCTGCAAAACTGGACTTTGAGACTTGCTTCGCACTCCTGTCGGCATATGCACGTATATTTCCTTCTGAATTCATAATCTATACTTGTGGCCACGGATCCCTTTCCCAAACAAGTAGCTGAAATAAAGTAAGACTAAGAGAAAGGTGGGACAAAAATCTCCTTGAAAATATTGCATTTGAATGAAATCTATATATCAGTATACATAATATTACATGGGATGGTAAACATCAGCAACCATATAAATTCATTAGATTGGGAGAGATCCATGTATATTTTGAAAATTAATGCAAAAAGACCCACTCTTAGGTTGGGCTAGTTACACGTGAAATATTTTGGGTTAATGTTAGCCTTTTGCTTTACAAAATACCATCAGGGAGATTTATGCTAAAAAACCATGCCTATTAGTGAAAGTTATATAAAAATGTCAGTGTTATGGAGAAAACTGGAGATGACATATAGATGCAGATCAATCTGTTCAAAATAAATCTGTTCAAAATGGCCCTGATTACTAGCAGAGGCTATTAAATAAAATAGATTTATATTGATTCACATATTCATAGAGTGAAGTTATGATGAAATACCTTCTGTTGGGAAAAGGAAAAGGCCAGCAGAACTGCTCATCTGAATAAAAGTATGATAATGTCATTTGGGCAATATTAAATTCTATTGTGCAGTTGGCACCATTTGCTTGGCCCTACATTGGATAACAGAAATAGGAATACAAAAATACTAGCAATGCTTGGCAGGTTGAACCCAAATAGGTGTTCAAAATGATTTTTTATTTTTTTTTGCCCCTAACAAATGAATCTTTCATTTAAGTTCCTGTATGACAAAACCTTCCCGTGTAATCACTGATTCCTTGTCTAGAATTGCCCATCCATCAATATCTTTATTTGATTAAAGGTTTCCTTCCACAGAATGTTCCCCAAATGAGATCCAGTAAGGTCTAATTTAGGAAGATAACTCGACAGCTCTAATGGCTATAATTACCTTTATTATGATTAAGATTCACTCCAGGAAAAATTGTGTTACAGGAATGTCTGCACAAAGTATTTATCAGAATGCATACCCCCATCTATTGAAGAATTTATAAAAGGGCATGCTATAATAAGTTGCTTGAAGAAACTCTTCTGAGTGACACAAAAGGAGATAAAGCTGTCTTTGAACAGGGAATAATTTCCCAAATCATATGCCAGTTCTGTCACCAAAAAAGGGGGATGACTGTGACATTTTCTCAAGCATCTCAGCTCTTATGTAAATGTGCGGATTAGACAAGCTTTCTTTCTCGGAGTATAAATAACAGGTGAACTACATTAGGGTTACCAACACAGAATCATAGGCTGGAAGGGATTTTGGAGGTCTTCTAATTTAACTACCTGACCAAGGTCTTATACCATTCCAGAAAACTGGTTCTCAATCTTCTCTTGAAACCTTCATCAATGAGGCACCCGTAACTGCTGGAGAGAACACATTCCATTGATTAATTGTTCCCACTGTCAGGAAATTTCTCATTATTTCCAGGTTGGATCTTTCTTTAATGAGATTCCACCCATTGCTTCTTGTCCTTCTCTCAGGAGAATTAGTTGACCCCTTCTTCTCTTTGACAGCCCCTCAAGTATTGGAAGACAGCTATCATGTCACCACTAAACTTTCTCTTCATTAGTCTAAAGCATATCTGATTCCTTTAACCATTCATCACATGACTTCACCTTACTATTTGTGTTGCTCTTCTCTGCATTCTTTCTAATCGCTAGCCATTCGCATCCGAATGACTAGTCAGTAACAAGAAGAATTAAAACTTCCCAAATACTATGGTTCTTCCTGAGAATTCTGGAGATTGAATCTGCACATATGGAGGCTATTTACATTTGAGAAGACTTTTCTCTATCAGTCCACTTAGGATATGAGGAACCCCTTTTGACTTTGTATATATGGTGAAGAAGAATAGCAAGCACACATACATATTGGAGATCCTAGAGAGAAGTTCCCTGAGAATAGGCTCCAGCAAAAGTCCAAAAGCTCAGAAGGAAAACTTCTGGTTTCTGTGACTTCCTATAAGAAAATATGTTCTTCCTTCCTTCCTTCCTTCCTTCCTTCCTTCCTTCCTTCCTTCCTTCCTTCCTTCCTTCCTTCCTTCCTTCCTTCCTTCCTTCCTTCCTTCCTTTTATCTATCTATCTATCTATCTATCTATCTATCTATCTATCTATCTATCTATCTATCTATCTAATTAGCTATCTAGCTATGACCTATCATCTATCTACATGACCTATCATCTATCTACATGATCTATCATCTATCTCTCATATTTTTGTGCCACTTTCATATGTAAGAAAGCAAAGGTAGAACATCTCCCAAATTATTCACTTTTAATCAATAAAACACTCTGCAACCTTAAAGTACTCACTATGCTTCTAATAGTTTGTATCTATGCAACCCTGAGCTGGGTTTAGAGGACCTAGTATCAGATTATATACTGAAACAGAATCTGTTAGTCTTGCGCTGGATCTATGTTTTCACACTGGTTTGTTTGTGAAAATAACATTTCCTTTCAATTGCATCTATCTATTGGTACCCTGTGGTTAGCTCTTTCTTGTAGTCTTCTATCCAAATTATAACCAAGTATGGTCCTGACCAGCCAAGATTGGATAGGTGGCACTACCTATGGAGACCCTGAATAGATAAATTATAAGTATTTGGTTCTTCCTCACACATAAGAAGCTTAACTGCAAAAACAACTGCTTAGCTACAGGGAGAGAGAAAGACACACAGACAAACAAATGTGTTTTCAGATCATTTTACCAAACCATTTGAGACACTTATCCATGACTCCAAATATAGTGGGTGAAAAAAAAAATCAACAAAATGTGTTGTATCCCTCAGTGATTAAGACTAGCTCAATGCATTGCGTGAAAAAATAAATGTGATTTATTTTCAATGTTGGCTCATTGAATTCTGACTTTTTTAGATTATTTCTTTTCCCATTTGAAACTGTTCCATTATTCACTAAAAATAAATAAATGAATGAATATTCCTATAAAGAAGGGAAAGGTATTCCTGTTATAGAGGCAAATAATTAAATAACTTAATTTACAGAAACGTAATACAAATTAGACCGTAGAAGAACAGTTTTAAAAGGCCGATTATCCTGAGAGGGAGCAGATTTCTGCAGAATTATTTTTTTTCTGGATGAAAATGTTCATACAACTTTTAAGAAACCCAATAACAGAGTAAGATGTTTGGAAAAAGAAAGAAAATGTGTCTTGTTCATAATCATACTTTTTATATTATTTATTTATAAACTGTACTTACCTGCTATTTGGTAAGTGCTCTCAGAGCAACTTTGCAGCAATAAAACATTTAAAAGACAATAACTATTAATAGCTAACTATCGATCAGCAATCAATAAAAAATAAAGAGGATCATAAAAATGTCAATGAGCACCAGTACAAAAATAATAATTATAAAATACAATGTGTCAGTAAAAGCAGATTTGAAAATCAGTATTCAGTTCTGGAAAGGTCTAGATTAATTGGAAATGCAAGTTTATGATTACCCCAGAGTGTGCTTCTTTTTTTAAAAAAAAAGGCAAGAAAGAAATGTTGATCTATTGGATCAAAAATTAGATTTCTATCATAGTAACTGATAGATTGCAAGACAATTTGATGTAATTCCTTATTTTGTTTGCAAAGATCTATGACTCTGGCTGTAAGCATGGGAGATAAGTAAAGAATGCTACATATGATCCCAGGTTAGAGCAAGTTTGATCCTCTCCTTCTTGTACATTTTCCTCCATGTCACACTCAAGTTCTGCTATGAATGGATGAATTTATGTTTTTTGAATATCAAAGATGTCAAGACTCTGGAAAGAGTGCAGAGAAGAAGAACAAGAAAGATTAGAGACCTGGAGGCTAAAATATACAAAGAATGGTTACAGGAATTGAGTATGTATAGTCCCATTATGGCGAACCTATGGCATGTGTGCCAGAGGTGTCATGCAGCACCCTCTCTGATGGTATGTGAGCCATTGCCCCAGTTTAGTCCAATACACATATGCATGCTCCTCCTGTTAGCCAGATGGCTTCTGGTCTCTGTCGCACATGCATGGAAGGGGCGGAACACATGTGGGAAAGTCATGCGCACATGCATGGAAGGGCAGGGTATATATGTGGGGAGGAGCACATTGCATTTTGGGGGTTCGGGCATGCATGCTTTGGGCACTCAGTCCAGAAAAGGTTAGCCATCATTGGTCTAGTCTAATGAAAAGAAGGACTAGGGGACACATAATAGCAATCTTAAAATATTTGAGGGTCTCTTACAAAGAGGAGGGGGTCAAACTATTTTCCAAAGCCCCAAAAGGCAAGCCAAGAAGCAATGCATAGAGACCAAACAAGGAGAGAAGCACCGAAGAAGTACGGAGAAGTGCCTTCATGGTGAGAGCAATCAACCAATGGAACAACTTGCCTTTAGAAGTTGTGGGTGTTCCATCACTAGAGGCTTTCAAAAAGAGACTGGACAACCATTTGTCTGAAATAATATTGAGTCTCCTTCTTAAGCAGGGAGACCCCCAAGGTCTCTTCCAACTGTTATTTTATGTTCTAGTAAGTTTGGGTCTGGTTTGGATTTAGAACCCAAATCTAGATTGGGAAGTGCTATGCCACTTCTGTTATTAGCGGCATCCATAGCAAAGAGGCAAAAAAGTCAAGGTATCAGTTGCAATCACTTGATTGAAACCTATGCACTTTGTACATGTGTTGCTGGCACAACACACCCCAAGGGGTAAAGCTTGACCAAACCATTGTGATGGCCACACACCCTTTTCCTCTTTCTGTTCTATCCCCTCCCCCAAATAGAAAATAAAATATTGCGGAAATAGACAAGTAATTAACAAGAGTCATGCATGTCCAAACAGCTCATGAGATTAACTGACAAAGAGAGATATCAATTATTTATGTAATCAAAACTCAGTCTAATCTGACTGTCAGCTAGGGTTATAGGTTGAACCTTTCCTAATTGTAGCCTAGATACCTTGCTTCGTTTCATTGTTTTCGTTTCACATCTTATTTTAATCTTAATCACATTGGAGTCTTTGCTTCGGCCTCATCAGCAGAGACTTGTTAAGACTAGTTTAATAGCTCCTACAGAAGCTATGCCATGTAGTCCCTCACCCCAAATGCATTCACTCTGTTCAGTAGATTAGCCATTGGCTTATAAATGGCTTAGCAAATACACCTAAAGCATTTATAATGAAATGCAGAATCCCAGAGTTAAAGCAGCATTGGAGAGCATAGCTATTCTATTAAAATATATCACGTTAGTGCTAATGCATTTGGAGGGATGTAGGTGTTTTGTTTTGTTTTTTTTCCCAGGGTGGGGATCATTAAAACAGTAATTCTGGGATGCTCTCAAGAACCTTTTTGTTAAGACATTACATTTTTATTAGGTCACTTAATATAGCAGGCCTCCAAAATAATTTGAAGCTTCATTCCAGGAAAAGATTTAGCCCAGGGGTGTCAAACTCAAGGCCCATGGACCGGATTCAGCCTAAAGTTTGCTTAAATCTGGCTGGCCTGGAAATAACAAAGGACCAGCCCAGGGTGTTTCTGGCAGCCAAAATGGGGTGCTGGGGGAGGGGGCACATGGGGGCCGTTTTTGGCCTGGGCAGCCTCCTGCAGCCCTTTGCCAGCCAAAACCCATTTTGGTCCATGAAGTGTTACAGGGGACATCTGTCCCATCTCCTCCCCCTGCCCCCACCTGGCTAAACCACAATATTGATTTGCCCCTAGAAAAAAAATGAGTTTGACATCCCTGAGTTAGCCTATAGATTTCTATTCGAGTCATCTATATATATAAAAGTGAAATGCCACTTAAGCATCGTCACAAAATCTCCAGAACCGTAAAGCCTATAAACTTGAAATTTGGCACCTATGTTCCTCTTGGCTTCTAGGGGCTCACTAAGAAAGGATTGTTTTTAAATGACCATCAGAGCACTAATATTTCATGTATTATTATTAATATGCTCTGATGCTAAGGAATTCTACTCCCCCTCCCCACTTGAAAAGAAATCTGTTCCAAATGTAAAACACAAACAGAGGAGAGGAGTTTCAGTTTTAGTTTCACAGCAGCACCAAGCACCTTTAGTACAGAACAGTTGAGCTAAGCCATGCCCAGGCTCCTTGCTGTCTCCTTCTTGCTCACACAGCAAAAACTGTTTCAGTTTCCAAACAGTCCTCAACTCTCTCACACACTGATAGGATGCTAGTCAGGAGAATACCAATGGATGCTGATAGGCAAATGCACAATTTTTCCCTTTATTTTCCTCCCCAAAGATTAAGCCCGACCTCATAGTTTCATAGCGAAGCATGGGTACCCTTGTAGTATTTTATATATTTCATTGTGTAAAATATGTTAAGGATGCTTTTGCCTCATCAATCCCCCTACAACGGAAGTTAATTTTGCATTAAACCTAAAAACATCAGTGATTTGCATTCAAGGTGCTGAAACTAATTAATTAAAATGGAATTCCAGGTGGCATTTCAGATTTCTGTGCAATGTCACACTTTATAGTAACCCCATGAGTGAGCCTCAGTATTCTGTTTTGGGCTCAAGGTTGGAGCTAGGGATGAAAGAAATCAAGGAAAAAACAACAACCCTCTGTCCTTGTATGCATAACAGCACTGATTACTGATCTGCATGCTTCTATTTAATTTTTCTCACATTTTTAGTGAAGATTGGATGCACTTCTGGCCTCGTTACCCGGATGGCATTTGTTCTGTGAAGGAACAATGATGGAGAATTGTTTCCGTGGCAACTACACTTGGGCCTACTCAAGCTTCTGTCCCTTTAGTTGTTTGATTCTCTTGATAAATAAGACAGGTGCCAGTAGCTAGGAATATTTGGATGATGGAAAAGGAAATGCATTCAGAACTTTGTTTATTCGCTGACAGGGGGGAAAAGAAACTCTTTTATAAGATGGGAGGGGTAGGAAAACAGAAACAATAGATTGTCTCATGAAGTCACGAAATGTCTCAGCTCACACAAAATAGGGAAGCTAGCCCACAAATTGCAAGGTTCACACAACAAGCTAGCTCCAAACAAGCAGAACTCCTATTATGGATTATCATGGTGGCTTTATTTTATGTGGATGGTGTCAGATCAGCCAAAATGATGGCTACAGAAATTCAAGCATGAAAGAGTGTTTTTTGTCGACATCAGGGGTGTCAAACTCAATTTTATTGAGAGACGCATCTGGGTTGCGTTTGACCTGGGGGGGCTGGGGGGGGCATGTCCATAGTGGGCGTGGCCAGCTGACGTCACTTGTGTTGGAGGCACCTTTGGTGGCTTGAGAGCTCTGCCAGCAAAAACCGGCTCCTGAGCTGAGTCGAACTTGAGCCAGTCAGGATTGAACTGCTGGCAGAATTAGTCTGCAATACTGCATTCTAACCACTGTGCCACCACTAATACATTTTTAATTAGTGGATTAGTGGATTAAATTGGTGTAAATCCTGGGGTTAACTTTGCCTTGGGGTTAAGTTGGCTCCCCAGGATAAAAAAGAGGGAACTTCTGCTACAATTTGCCAGTAATAAATGACTTTACAAAGCAAGACTGTGAGCTGTAATAGGAGTTACAAAACTAACTACATCTACTGTTATAGCATCTACTTGGGTGGTACTGCATGGGTGACAACTGAATTGATTGTTCAAAGCACCCTACAAAATTAGCCTGGGAAGCCAAGCAACCTGAAAGAATGTATTACTTTTTCATGGAACAAAACACAATTTTGGAGAGATTAAAACCATCAAATCAGTAACGTTTGATATTGCTGCAGAAAATAGGTGGCAGTTTCTGAAAGGCTATATTTTGAAAGGTTGCATTAGACCCGTGCTGTATTAATGAGTTTGATATTGCATGCATTTTTTTTCCTGCCACACTATTAAATCTCTTCCAGATTTTTGGAATGAGAAAGACAAAAGATCTGAGTTCCCATCGCTGTTCCTCAGCGAAGACATTTTCCCCCTTTCTTTTTACTTCTCTGAACTATGAAGTTGAATAAGCAAGAGGAACAAGGGACTGAAAAGGTCAAGCATAAAATAGATGTACTCTGGTGACATATTCCAAAATTAGCTGTAGTTTTAGCGTGGCGTCTGAAAGCAACTCCAGGGTAAAAATAAATAAATAAAAGGAGCTAAGGGCCCTTTTCTTTTTCCCCAAATTGCCAACCTGGGAGTCCAGAAATTGGATTGAAAAATTGTGCTTTTGCCTTCCCAAAATGATGTCTTTGTTCTCCACAGCTAGCATTTTGTCATAGAGGTAGGCAAATCACCTCAAATTCAATCCCAATGATTACATATATGATAGTTGTCTCCAGTGATGGGATTCAATTTTTTTTATTACCGGTTCTGTGAGCATGGCTTGGTGGGTGTGTCGGGGAAGGATACTGTAAAATCTCCAGTCAGAGGCGGGATTTGCCAGTTCTCCAAACTATTCAAAATTTCCGCTACCGGTTCTCCAGAATTGGTCAAAACCTGCTGAATACCACCTCTGGCTGCCTCTCAAACTCCCCTCTGCAACAATGACAAAATTCAATTATTTCCCCAATTCGAACTAATAAACTTTTTAACAGAATAACAGTTGGAAGGGATTTTCTAGTACAACCCCCGGCTCAAGCGTCTTATCTACATTTCCTGGTAAAATACATGGGAAAATCCCATTTGGGGGAAAACCATGGGTGGGGTTCAATTTTTTTTAACAACCGGGCATGGCTTAGGTGGTAGGCGTGGCTTGGTGGTCATGTGTCTGGGTGGGCGTGGCCAACTCAACATCACTCACATCGAGACATGCATCTCCTCGGCTCAAGCGTCTTATCTACATTTCCTGGTAAAATACATGGGAAAATCCCATTTGGGGGAAAACCATGGGTGGGGTTCAATTTTTTTTAACAACCGGGCATGGCTTAGGTGGTAGGCGTGGCTTGGTGGTCATGTGTCTGGGTGGGCGTGGCCAACTCAACATCACTCACATCGAGACATGCATCTCCTCGCCTGGCCTCTCATGACTGTGGGGATGCTGCAACAATCGTAAGTGTGAAAAACGGTCATAAGTCACTTTTTTCAGTGCCTTTGTAACTTTGAAAAGTACCAGCAAAGGAGGAGAAAAAACTCCAGAGAAGTTCTTGAAACAGGAAGACTAGTCCTGCCAAGAATGTAATAAGGGTTAATGGAGAGGCAGTTTCTGTAAGCAACACCAAAATGTTTCCTTCCTGCCTTTCTTACAGGATTAGGCCAGTAATTTCTTCTAACAACTGGTTCTCCAAACTGCTGAGAATGTTAACAACTGGTTCTAGCGAATAGGTGTGAACTGGTAGAATCCTAGCCCTGGGGAAAACCCACATAGGGTTATCTCTCCATGAACTTGCAGAGCAAAATGGACATTGGGAACAGATTTGTAGAGCATGGGTATGCTTAGGAGGGCATTGACTTTACCAGCCTGCTTTATCTATGTTTCCTGGTAAAATACATGGCAAAATCCCACTAGTGGGCAAATCCACTTAAAGTTAGGGTTAGGTCTCCATGAATTCGGAGAATAGACATTGCCAGCAATTTTGTCATGCATGGGTATGCTTAAGAGATCATTGACTTTACAAGCCTGTCTTATCTACATTTCCTGGTAAAATACATGGGGAAATCCCATTTGGGGGACTTGCTTCATTTCAGATGTCCAATCTATTCTTAAAGACTTCCAGTGATGAAGCACCTACAAGTTCTGGAGGCAAGTCATTCCACTGGTTAATTGTTCTAACTGTCAGGAAATTTCTTGTAGTTCTATGATGGGCCTCTCCCAGGGCTGCCAACCTTGAGTGATAGTTTGGAGTGAGACACTGCGAGGGAGCGAAGCGACCGAGGGGGGGGGGATGGTGTGGAAGGGGGGTGTCCCCCCTTCCACGGTAGGGAGCTTTGACAATTTTACATTTTAAATGGTGCAATCTGATGCATACTTTAGTCATGATTTGGACATATACATACATACATACATGCAAGCAGCACCAATGTACTTGAACCGGATTTGTAAGATATTAATAATGCAGTTCACTGACCATGAATAATTGAAGTTCCTGACTTGTAACTGCAGTATTCTACCTCAACTGACTTTATTAGCTTAGTGATGTACTATAGACCACTATAGGATGAATTCAATGTGCAACAAAAAGACAAAAACCCGAAACAACTACAGAGATAATGCAAATACATCAATGGGTATTCTTCTTTCTGTATCAAATACCATACTACATGCCAATATCAAATGCTATAGTCTCAGTCTTTAATTATATACTAACTTGTTGACTGAAATAGGGGTTCATAATTTCAGACATGTATAAACTAAACATTTAATCAAATAATGAGTGCTTCATATAAATATACATATTGTTAACTGTAAAACTCATCTACTGTATTCTGAAGCTTGAGCACAGTGAGGAAACAGTATATTATTTATTGGGTAAGTTTAGATTCTGAACTTAATGGTCTTACTGCTCTTTGGATGGTAAATTGTGTTAAGATTAGAATATGTTCTAGTTGAGTCAGGGCTATCCCAATTTGGGGCTGAGAAGCCTACTGGCATCAAAAAAAGTCCTTATTGAGTCCTTATCTAAGGGTTTGAAAATATGATAATAATGTAGTACAGTCCTGTCGATCTGGTGCATGGAGACCTAGGATTTAAACTCAAAGGAGAAAGAGGAAAAAGTGATTCCTTCATCCACTGCCAGAGATGTAATCCTGTCAGTCCTCCAACCTTTCTATTAAGTATTTTGCAAAAAAGCTGCCCAGCCCCTTTATAGATCAGCCTGGCGCGCTTCTCGCCTTGCTGGTTTGGGAAGACTCTTTTGGATCAGCTAAAAGAGAGCATAAGGCGTGTAAAGGGGTGGTAATAATAATTATAATAATAATAAAATTTAAAATAATAATAATTTTATTCAGAGTTGTGTTGGATCTCTTTTTTTTTTGGGGGGGGGGGGGTTGTCCCATTCTTTCTTGGTGTTCTTTCTGTCCTTTTTGCTTTTTTAAATGGTCTTTCTCCCCTGGGTCAGAAATCCAGCCAGAGAAAATAAAGAAACATCACCAAAGATTTAAACACCAAAGGGTTAAATGGAAGCCACTCCGTTGGCTTTGCTTACCATTGTTATTACTGGCCGAGGCTGTAAAGAGGCTTTGCCAGCCCCCTCGTGTCCTTCTTTGGAAAGCCTAGGGCAGCTGGCTTGTCCCAGAGGACATTGCAGAGAGGGAGAGGGCGGGGCAAAGTGGCTGCGAGCGCCCCGGGCGGCGAAGAAGCCTCCTGCTCTTCGCTTTCCTGAAGCGATAATGATCGGCATCGTGACAGTTACGGGACGCCGGCAGAAGGATTAAGGCGGGAAAAGAGGCGCGGTGGGGTGGCTGGGCAGGGCGGGGTGGCTGGGCAGGGCGGGGCGGCGCTGGGAGCTCATCCTTCTCCTAAGCTAAGGGGAATATTCGGAATATAATCAGAGAATGTAGGGATATTTTTGTACATTCCATGATTTTGGGGGTTTAGCGTGAGATTTTGTTTATCAGAGTGAGACAGTCAAAATTGATTGAATTGCGTGAGTCTCACGCTGATTGCGTGAGAGTTGGCAGCCCTGCCTCACCTTGATTAGTTTCCATGCTTTTCTCATTCTGGCTTTGGAGAATAGGTTGACCTTCCTTTTCTTTGTGACAGTGCCTCAAATATTGGAACACTTGATAATGCTAGAACTTCCCTCGTACAATGAATTTGGGATACTGATATTCCACCCAAATTTAAGCAAGATATTGCACCCCATAATTTACTAAATTCTTAAAAAAAAACAAAACTTTTCTTAAGCTTCTTACTCATATCCATCATATTTTCAAAAGGTGTTCACATTAACCAGGTTAGAAGCTTTTTTTTCAGCGGTCTTTTTTTTTTTTTTTTGATATTTTAAGGGCAATCCTATGTCTCTCTCCAGTTATGTCCATCTGCTGATGACTTGATAGGAAGTCTAAGCCATATGCTAGTACTGTGTGTTGCTCGCTATATAAAGGACTCTAGACAGATCTTGATTTATCCGATCTTGAAGAAATCTCCAAGCGGGAAGTGTGATTTTATCTTACTGTTACTTCTTTCAGGGAAAGACTCAAAAATATCTTTCCAAGTTGCCCACTTTTGTTCTGCCATCTGTACCATATGTTGCACCCTTAATTAGGTTTGGATAACACTAATTTCATTTTATTCTTTGTTATTTTTAATTCTTATTACGCCTATTATTTTTTCCCCTTTCTGTTAGATTATATAAATTAGATGACACATTTCTGCTATTGGATGTGTTCTTGGATCTGGCCTTAGCGGCTTTGATAAACTGATTTTGTTTGATTCAGATTTGAAAGGAGGTTTGGTTTTGTTCTAAACTGAATGTAGCCTATATTTTAACTAAGCAAAGGAAATAGGAGTTGCAGTTTATGTTTGAACTCCCAAGGTAGATAAACTTTCACAAGCATTCTGTTGGTTAATAGGTCAGAAAGCAAGCTGCACACAATAACAAGGACCTTTCTAGACATCTCTGCACTTGATTTCACAACTACTATTGAGATGCTTATTTATTACTTGCAAGAATTGACCTTTGTTTTCCTCCCCAAAAGAGCTTATTCTGTATGTAAAAAAAGTGATTTGCTATAATTGTTGTGTTTATTTTCCCTGAACTAGCCTTAATTATCATATAAATATTCAATTTAATGGAAAATAGTGTCCATTTAATTCTTTACTTACTATGTCCAATTAACATTTGTGACTGCACAGCTATGGTTTAGTGAGGATTTTATTTGACAAGGGTTATCTTCACTGGTCCAATCAAGAACTTACCCCCTTTCATACCTTCAAGAAACCAAAGTGAAGTAATCATCATTAAGGGAAAGCAAAAAATATCAAATTTAACAGGGAGTTGTTGGAAGTATGCTGGCTGCCTTCTGATATGCATGTTTGATGGGGGAAAGAATACAATTTCCTAGTTGACCATGAAAATCCCAAAGATGTTTTTTTTTTTTTTCAAAAGGCAACTGGACCTTGTTTTTTCTTGAAGATGTTTCACTCCTCATCCAAGAAGCATCTTCAGTTTTGATTGAATGACCCACCATTCTTCACCATTCAATCAGAAGATCCTTGTCTTCAAGGAAAACAAAGTCCAGTTGCCATTTATAAAAGCACCTTTGGGACAACCATGATCTGGATGACTGAGAATCTCCTTAGACCATGGAAAGTGATTGCAAATGATTAAGTGGGTGACTCCAGCAGGGAACAATCCATGTAAATATAAAAGGGGGAAAAGGCAAAGAAATAACTCACCTGTAAGGTTTAAAACTTCATATTAGCTGCCTGTTATAAGATAGATCAATATGTTTTGACTAGTATGTATGATCTTTACTTAATGTGATGTTGGATTCCACAATTCATAAGCAGGGATAAATAAATCTTTTCTTTTGACTTTACTTCCACTTTTGTCCCAAATTTTCAAATATATGCCATTTTGCAGGAAACCTTAGTGCTTTACTGTAGAAGTAGGTGTCTCAACATGCAAAACTTTGTATACATTTCCCCTACCATGAACATTTTAAGTAATTTCCTTAGAAAAATATTTTTTTATACCAAATATGACATTTTACATTTCTTTTTGCATTGAAAACTTGCATCACAGAGGGGGAAAAAAAATATAGATTCTGATGTGCATGAATTCTTGTATACGTTTACCGGGAGATGCAAAGAGCATAAATCTGCTGAAATTCAGATGGAGTGAATTTCTCTGCTATCCCTAAGTGATGCTAAAACATTGAGCTCTTCCAAAATTGTGTTGGCATGGCTTTACACTTGGTTCAGCTCTAAGGCAATTTGACTGAAACACTAAATCTTGTGGACTTTGGGTCTAGACAATGTATAAATGCACCATCTGTTGACTAACAAGTGAATCTTCTGGGGGTTTAAATATAGATATGGAGATGTGCAAGGTCCCTTACTGTACTGGAATAAAAGGGTGTTGAATCCATTAGTGATTAACATAAATGGGAACAAATACTGCTCATGATTGCCTGTTGATGCTCTGATCAGTTTATACATTTCACAAATAGAGTAATCATGGCATGCTTAATGCTCCAAGGCAAATTACAGCAACACCATTTGGCTTCCCATAAAAAGAAAGAGAACGGGGTATACCCCCTATAAACTGAATATATAGCTTGAAAAAACTATTTTGCTTGAAAGTAGACTGTACTATAAATAGCCTTAAAAGTCATGCTTGAAGGATATTTTGCTATTTAATCACTTCTGCTCTTGATGATATGTTGTTCTACCTTAGGCAATAAGAGGAGTGGGGGGAAAAATAATTCCATCTATGCAAGTAAGTTCCTTGTTTCAGGTACCATTTATCTAATTGTACATCTAAATTGCAACGAGGACCTCAAACCGTAGGTTATCCAATTCTCAATTACTCCATTTTGATGATAAAACAGCATTCTCACCCCGTATTATTTAATAGTGAATCTAACTCAGCCAGAGAATCTAAAATAGATGCAGTTCACGATGGTTTGATATAAAAAGTAAGAATATACAGTTTCGGTTTAGAAAGACCCATACACTAGCACAGGGCTGTCAAATTCCCGGTCCACGGCCATGTTGGCCATACCCATGCCCAGTTTAGTGAAGTAGGGGAGGAAAGTCTCGATACATCATGTGATACCTACGTGACGATGTGAGTTTGACACCTCTGACTAGCATTAAATCTGGATAATCCAACAAATCCATGTTGTTTGATTGGGTTGTGTGGTGGGGTGTTTGTTTATTTTTTAATTTGTTTGTTTGTTTGTCAAACATGTACAAGATAACAAGTATAAGTATGAACATAAACAAGAACAAAAGAAATAAATATAGATAAATGGGGACAGTAAGACAGGGACGGTAGGCACACTGTTGCGCTTATGCATGCCTTTTTTAAGGACCTCTTCGAAATGGGGTGAGATCCATGGTAGAGTTTGAGGTTGAAGCTGTGAGGAGTTGAGGCTGGAAAAACGGAGTCGGGTAGAGCATTCCAGGCACTGACCACTCCGTGGCTGAAGTCATATTTTCTGCAATCGAGTTTGGAGCAGTTTACCTTGAGTTTATATCAGTTGTTTGCCCATGTATTGTGATTGAAGCTGAAGAAGTCATTGACAGGCAAGATGTTATAGCAGATAATTTGTCAACTATGCTTAGATCGGACTGCAGGCGGTTCAGTTCTATATTGTCCGGGCCCAAAATTTCGAGCCTGAAGACATAGAAAATTCTATTGTGAGTAGAGAAGTAGAGTACTTTTCTCAAGAAATAATCCTAACCCTAACCCAACTGACTTTGTCCAGGGTTTGTTTTTGTTTTTGTTTTTTTATTTTTTTTGGGGGGGGGATAATTCTAATTTTCCTGAACTTTAGAGCATTTTCTTCATTTAACATTAGATGGCTGTCAACCAAAATCAGAATATTTTCTGTTACAAAACACTCTCTCTAGAGACACAAATGACACTGACTTTTCTGCTCTGACAATTTTACTCTTAATGGATAATTGCAATTTTTCCCCACTTGTTTTCCTTCATTTTTACTCTTGCAGTTACTGCCACCCTGCTCTATCTTTGAATACATTTCTTGCTCTGGTTTAAATGTTAATTATTATATTTTTACTGACATCCATATTGGAAGCTTTTGCAGAAAGTGGCATGCAAATGGTTTGAACACCAATTTCACTGTGTTTTAAACTATAGGGTTTATTTGGGTTGTGAAATGATGGGAAATTAATTGATTGGGGGAATGTGATCACATATCTTTTCCTTGATCTATCAGTAACTCACTATGTAACTTTCTGGACCAACTGTGTAATATAGTAAAGCAAGGTGTATTGTAAAGGTTGAGTTATTTGTTGCTTGTCTTATTTTTAAATAATAATTCAGGAGATCAGAGAATGGTAAATAATAATCCTATTGTGTTTTTAGGCAAGCTTAAATTATTATTTTTAAATCATCCTTAATTATTTCTGGAAGGACCTTCCAGTACTTGCTAATTTATCCTTATTTTTGACCTAGGTGTATTAGATATATCATTTTATCATTTATCAGATTTATCATTTCAAGGGAAAAAAAAAAAACTTTCAAACAAACTGTTTTCTCATTCTGTCACACTTATGGTTAACTAGATGAAGATAATATAGTCTCAAAACAAATCAGATGAATGTTTTCTTTGGACAAAAGAAAATTCTTCACAAATCTGAACTTAAAAGTATCCATAGAAACTAATCCGGGATACCTGAGTGTTTGCTATTTGATCTGCAATTTATTAGCATATGATCAATTGATCAAGAGTCAAGAGTCACAGTAAATGGATAGGAATATAAACAAAGCAAAACTACTTCTCTGTTGGATATTAACCTTGGGTGAGGCTAATATGTTTTCCATGTGTATCCTTACAATGTATAGATTTTCAGTAAAACCTGAAATGATAGCAACAAAAATAATTTGGTTCAAATATAGCCTTTTTGGCAATGGTTGAATTCATATTTTAAGTGATCTTGTGGCTTGCCTGGTGTACTGGAAGATTTGTAAAACATGATGTAAGGCCTATTGTATGGAAAATTAACAAATTGGCTTAATACAATTTAGTATCTTAGACACTTCATCTACATCCATATATTAGTTCATACATTAGACTTTACTATTTATTTATTCATGGTGTCTTTAATAAACCCTAGTTCCCTAAGCATGCCTGACAACCTACCTACAATTTAGAAATTATACTTCATGTTCAAGGGGGACAAAAAAAGACCCTAAATGATAATTGACATACTTGATGTATAGTTTGGAAAGTTCTCATCTATATAAAAAATATTAAAACCAGTTAATTAAATTCTGAAGCTTGCCTAGCAGATTGAAAACTTGGAATTTGCCCAGTAAATAGGTAATATAACTTTTTTTTTCCTCCAGAAAAATTACCACAACGATTCATTAGAGTATCCATTGAGACAGACATAAAGAAAATGGGTGTATTCTATTCCTTTCCACACTTACAAAGAAAGGTGTTCCTCAACCTTGCAAACTTTGGGACATGTGGACTTCAATGCCCAGAATTCTTCAGTTGGCTGGGGAATTCTGGGACTTGAATTCAACATGTCTTAAAGTTGCTAAGCTTGAGATTGTTCTAGGGGGATGTTGTTCCAGACAGCAGGTGCTATGGCAAAGAAGGCCTCCTTTCTGAGTCTCAATAAATTACATGGTTTAATTGACGGGCTGCACACGGTTTGCCTAGTGCAGAACCGAAAAGGTGAGCACACGCATCCACACCAGCACATGACTGCAAAAACACAGGGATTTCCTATGCATGGCAGCTATGGTGAATAGAGTGGGTGAGGCATGAAAATAAGCTGGGCTGCAAGGGTGGGGCAAGCGAGACAGATATATAGGATGGGATAGCACCAGGGTGGGTGGGTGGGTCCAGCCGGTGGTTGGAACTACCACTATGGGCAAACCAATCCAAACCGACAGCAGCCCACCACTGGACAGCACCAAAGCATACCCTTAATGAAAAGATAGTTGTCAAATGAAATGTTTTCTTCTTTATGTGGGGAATAACCTCTGTTCACAATGTCGCACTGAAAAGTTTGATGTTGGTTCACACTTTATTTGATGTGTGGCTAAATGGTTTTATGCTTCCAAATCATACAATGGAATTAATAGGGGAAAACATTGAATACATCTAAATCTTAGCATCCATTGATTCCTGAACCTCTACAATACTTTAGAAGTGAGATTCCCGAGCAGTTAAAAAAAAAAATGGTTTTCACCTGCGACTGCAGTTAAGTTAATATGTTTGCTTTTGAATGCTTTATTTTACAATCAGACATATTTTAAATCGTTCCATTCTGACACATACCTTAAGGAGAAGTTTTTAAAAAGCACTATACCTGTAAATCTTCAAAAGGAGATTCTCAGTGCATATTCTCTGTCTTTCTTTTTATAAGGCATTACAACTGAGTAAAGTGGGAGATTTCATAGCATCATTTACTGGCACCATAAAATGCATGATGTCCAAGTCTGACATTTAAGGGGTGTGTGTGTGCTTTTTTTTTTTAAAAAAAAAAAACTTACTTAGAGAGGCTAAATTCATATTTGCTGGTGCATTTTGTACTTTGGCAATATCCCCCGCCCCCCCAAAAAAGTGACCCATAGTCAAGTTGCTGGTTTTCTTGAGAGACGGCATTTTGCCCTTTCAAACTTCTTGCCATGGCTTGGTGTTGGGTTGTCAATCAAAATGGTTGGCATGATTTGGGTTTGGGAAAAAAAAGACAATCATGGTATCACCTTAGTATAAATTTAAATTAAATTGCATCTTAGCCTTGTGGTGAGATAGGCACAAAATAAATTCAATACATCCATCCAGGGATATTTGGGTAGTTAATCCTGCTGGCTAATCCAGAAATAATGAGGAGCAGATGTCATTGTGACATCATGTAGAGCAAGGATGTCCAACTTAGGCTATTTTAAAAGCTTTAGACTTCAACTCCCAGAATTCCCCAAGCACTATGGCTCACTGGGGAATTCTGGGAGTTGAAATCCACAAATCTTTAAGTTACCATGGTTGGGTAGTCCTGATGTTGTCAGAATGGGAAAGTGGTTGTTTCAGTTCTGAAAAGACATATACTTTCCAAGTCATGCAAAGAGTTTGACCTCCTCTTCTTGAAAAATTGTTTTTGTTGTCTCCTCTGATTCTTGACTGTTGCAGGGCATCAGGCACCCACATTGGCCAGATTCTAGAATTGGTATGGTTGAGACATCTGAACAGACTTCCAAAGTAGCAGCTGTTGAGGGAGTGATACCTCCCTTTATACCTGACAAGACATGCAGTAGCTTTTCCTATAAATTTTATGTAGTTAAAATAATCAACACAGGATACTACATAGCCAAAAAGGCATTAAGAGTTGTTAACCTAATGCTGCATAGCTTTTTCTCTGGAAATATCACTCTACTAACTAGAGCATATAAAACATTTGCTAGACCAATACTTGAATACAGCTCTTCAGTCTGGAACACGCATTAAATATCTGATATTAATACAATTGAGAAAGTCTAGAAATATTTTACAAGAAGAGTTCTCCCCTCCTCTACTTGTAGCAGAATACCTTATGCCACCAGACTTGAAATTTTAGACCTAGACAACCTAAAACTACGCCACCTTTGGTTCGATCTAAGTATAGTACATAAAATTATATATTGCAATGTCCTACCTGTCAATGAATACTTCAGCTTCAACCATAACAATACAAGAGCACACAATAGATACAAACTAAAGATAAACCACACCAAACTTGATTGCAGGAAATACGACTTCAGCAACAGAATCAATGTCTGGAATACTCTGTGGTTTCTTCCCCAAACCTCAAAAACTTTAACCTTTGACCTTAACCTCTGACTTCACTCTTTTACTAAGAGGTCTGAAGGGGTCTGCATAAGCACACCAAAACATGCCTACCAATTGTTTCTTTCTTTTTTCTTATTCGTATCTATTTCATGTATTTATAACCATGTTTATACTTATATCTGTTATCTAATAATTGTTTGACTGACTGACCGACCAAATAAATAAACAAACAAACAAACAAACAAATAAATAAATAAATACTGCCTGCTGCCTGGAATTAAGGCTATGAAAACATTTCTTCAAAAGTTGCTGCTCCCACTGACAACGCCTGCCTTAAGGTCTGTGTTCCATAAAATAGATGGGATTTGTCAATATTTCAAACCACTGTTGAGAAATATTAACAGTGCAATAAAAGTTCCATGTTAGGGGTATTTGTTCCACCATCTTCTAGATTACACAGTAGTTAAATGGTTAGGGATGAACTGAATTCTCTCATTGTGAACATTTTGTAGCAACTTCTCCAGCCAAATGGTAGCTCAGTTGTCTGGTGGGAGAAAAAAAAATAAAGAATAAGAAATAGCCAAGGGGATCAGTAATGCGGACTATATAAAGGAAATTGAATTGATTTCACCAAGAATCCTACTTGGTCTGTGTTTTAGTTCTTATAATGAATGTTCTTTTTTTTATGTCCTGTTTTCACACGTGTGTAAATGCTTTTAGTTACCTGCCAAGCTCTAGTTCTTTTTCTCCCAGCCAGAAAACACTTAAAATGGCTGAATGGGATCTCTGATTCTTTTTGCTTACTTAAGAACTTCACATGTATTCCCTGACCTCTGTGGGGAATAAAGAAGTAGCACAGCTAAAAATATTCAAGGGGAGGGATAGAATCAAGATCATGTATAATGCTACTTTATAATACCTTGGTAAGACCACACTTGGAATGTTGCGTCCAGTTTGGGTTGCCACGATATAAAAAAGATGTTGAGACTCTAGAAAGAGTGCAGAGAACAGCAACAAAGATGATTAGGGGACAGTTGCAAGAACGGAGTATGTCTAATGAAAAGAAGGACTAAGGGTGACATGATAGCAGTCTTCCAATATCTAAAGGGCTTCCACAAGAAAAGAGGGGGTCAAGCTATTTTTCAAAGCACCTGAAGCAGGACAAGAAGCAGGGTTGAGATTCTACCAGTTTGCAGCTATTCTCTAGAATCGGTTGTTAACATTCTAAGCAGTTCGGAGAACCGGTTGTTAGAAGAAATTACTGGCCTAATCCTGTAAGGAAGGCAGGAAGGAAATATTCTGGTGTTGCTTATGGAAACTGCCTCTCCATTAACCCTTATTACGTTCTTGGCAGGACTAGACTTCCTGTCTCAGGAACGTCTCTGGAGTTTTTTTTCCCGTCCTTTGCTGGTACTTTGCTTGTGTAGAGTGACCATTCAAAGTTACAATGGCACTGAAAAAAGTGACTTATGACCATTTTTCACACTTACGACTGTTGTAATATCCCCACAGTCACGAGAGGCCAGGCGAGGAGATGCGTGCCTCAATGTGAGTGATATTGATTTGGCCACGCCCAGCCAATAATATGACCAGCAAGCCATGACCACCCAGTCACATGACCACCAAGCCACATCTACCACCCAAGCCGTGCCCAACACCTAAGCCGTGCCCAACACCTAAGCCACACCCACAGAACCAGTTGTTAAAAATTTTGAATCCCACCCCTGACAAGAAGTAATGGATGGAAACTATTCAAGAACAGAACCAACCTAGAACTAACGGTCAGAACAATTCATCAATGGAATGACTTGTCTTCAGAAGTTGTGGGTACTCCAACACTGCAGTTTTTTTTTTAAGAAGAGACTGGACAAGCATTTGTCTGAAATAGTATAGGGCCTCCTGCTTAAGCAGGGGGTTGGATTGGAAGGTCTCCAAGGTCCATTCCAACTCTGTTATACTGTCAGGTTTGTAGACCAGTGTTTTCCAAGTGATCCTGTTCTGAAAATATGGACATCCTTGCCAAGAACTCTCAGCAATGACCATGTTTGTGTGAGTGTCTAGAAGTTGCCACACCAGTTTGGGCTTGAAATAGCAAAGCTAAAGTTGCATTTAGTCAATTCCAATTGAATCCACACCTGATCTAAATCTGAGATTACTTCTTTCTTGTTTATATTTTGAACTGGTAGAGGTTACATCACAGAACAGTGATGTAGTGGATGGCCTCAAAAGGAGTGAAAATTTGGAGGCCTTGTTTTCCAGTTTATTATGTTTTTTGTAGTTCAATTGTTTGTTCTAAGCTAAACATACACATTTCCTTTGGTTTCCTAGTGAAAATCCACAGGAATTCACGCCACCGTTATTTGACAACTTCCAGCTAAATTTCAACCACCATTGCGTGGTCTCAAGAAAATGGGAGGGAGAGCAGGATGCTATTCTCAGGCAGGGTTTGCCCTTGACCTAAATTATGGGAAAAAATCTCAACTGAAGATGCAGCACAAACTACGTAGGAAAATGTTGTTGTTGTTTTTTGAGTGACTGTTCTCATTCAAGCATGCTCATTATCATTTGATGCTAAGTCATCAAGAGGCCAGCAGGATTGCATAAGCACGTAATGAAACACTCTAGGTTTTGATGCACCCGCTTCTTATACTGAGAATTTGCCTTGGCACAAGTTTTGGGAGACATTTTGCTGAGTTTCTGAAGCGTGGCTGTAATAGCATCTCCTCTAATACAATCACTGATTTTTATAGGGCGCTGTTAACTCTTAACGTGATTTAGAGTTCCCATTATACCTATCTAATGAGCGTTTGAGAGGATAGAGCCCAATCAGTCAGGAAAGAGGAGGCCAAGTTCACCATTGACTTTGCAGATATCTCTTCCCTTTCCCCATTATACAATATGATAGTATGCTCATGCAAGATCGAGTAACAGAAACAAAATTGCTTTCCCATCAGGAGTTCATGGGTTTCTTCTAAAGGGAAAGGGAAAGGGGAAGGGAAGGGGAAGGGGGAGAAGGAGTAGGAGTAGGAGTAGGAGTAGGAGTAGCAGAAGGAGAAGGAGAAGAAAGAGAAAGAGATGGAAACGAATGGAATATTTTATTTGGTCAAGTGTGATTAGACACCCAAGAAATTTATCTTTGGCAAAAATGTTATCTGTGTATGTGCAAAACAATAGAGTAAAAATAATCATAATCACAATACCAATAAGAGAAGGCAGTAACAAAGATGAAAATAACATTAATACATACAACATTGATGGCATGGGGGAAAACCAAAAACCAGCACGTTGGTGGGATTCACCCAAAGGGATTGGCCCATCTCATTCCAATGGAAGAGGCCTACTTTGGATCCCATCTGTCAAATAATTTCTGCTATGGCTTCCACTCTTTGGAAACTCCCCCTTTTGGAGGTGAGGTCTTCTCTCGCACTCCTAGCCTTCTGGAGGAGCCTTAAATCCTAACTCTGCTTCCTCATCTGATGCCCTGATAGAAGTGCTCTGAGCTGGGGCATGACTAATGGAGCAATAGCAATGGCACTTAGATTTATATACCACTTTATGGTGCTTTACAGCCCTCTCTAAGTGGCTTACAGAATCAGCATTTTGCCCGCAACAATCTGAGTCTTCATTTTACCAATCTCAGAAGGATGGAAGTCTGAGTCAACTTTGAGCCTAGTGGGATTTGAACTGTCAAATTGCAGGCAGCTGATAGTCAGCAGAAGTGGCCTGCAGTGCAGCACTCTAACCACTGTGCCACCGTGGCTCTTGTATTTTGTATTTTTTTTCTTTTTATCCTTTTGCAAGCCACCTAGAATCCCTGAAACAGGGAGATGGATTGTATGTAAATTAAAAATGACTAAATAGATTAAGTATGCATATATCATTGTATAATTTCTGTCATATTTGTATGTAAAGATGATGACCCAGAAATATGTTGTCCACCAAAAAGAGATTTTTGTTTTTAATGTGAAAACTGAATAAAGTTTGTTTAAAAAAAAAAAGACTAAATAGATTTAATAAATAACCGAATACATTATTTAATACATGTAATAAATAGTAAATACATGTTCACCAGCTGCTGACTTTCTCAATTTCATCTCCCTCCTTCCAAAAGGCTCATGCACAAATACAAACTGTTTCTCCATCAAATGTCTTAGAATGTTTAGGCTGTGAGTCTCATGGGTTTTGTTTTCTCATCCCTCTCAGTTGCTGTAAAACATCAACCTGAAAGCTTCAACTCAACTCTAAAAATATTATTATTATTATTTAAAAGAAAAACTGAAGGAAGTCTTGCATATATGACAGTTTCAGGCAAGATTCTGAGATTTCACAGCTTCAGGAATACTGCTGGTTTGGGAAATAAGAATTGAGAGGCACCACACATTCATGAATTTAGCATGAGGGGTAATTGTCACTGAATTTGGCCAAAAGCAAAATGGCAAGACAAAAATTGGGCTATTCCTATTCAGATGAAATAGGAGTGATTTTTTGGAGAAGCAGATGTATATCAGTGAATGAGCAACACATCTTACTGTCATTCTATAGTTCCCTGCCAGCAATCTACAGGGGAAAACAATCCAGATGTTTTTATCAATATCAAAGCAGCCATATTGATAGGATCTGAATCATAAAATGGCTATTTTTCTTGTCAAATGAATGTCTTGGGATTTGATTCTCTGGAGTTTACAGTAAAACAATAAGCAATAATCCACTATTGTTTGAGTTGGCAAAATCACTTATTTTCTGCTTGAAGCAAACACTTGGAAGTGATTTTTGAACTTTCTTTTCAGTATAAACATTACTAGAATTTATCTCTCTCTGTGTGTGTGAGTGTGAGTGAGTGTGTGTGTGTGTGTGTGAGAGAGAGAGAGAGAGAGAGAGAGAGAGAGAGAGTCTGTGTTGTCTTTCTGGACAACATTTGATGTGATTCAGTTAAGGAGTCTTGCAGTCGTGCTAGAATCGTAAATTTAATTATACAAGTGCAGAGAACAAAGATATACACCCCTACATGAATAAAAGCCAACTCTTTCTCCTTTGTTTTGCATTTTAACCTAAGCCTCTTCATCTATTCCAATCATGAAAGGAAATAATAGCTTGATCCTCCTTCCTGTGGCTTTATAAACATCTTCCATCAATATCTGTACTAGCAACATTGCTGCAAAAGTCGTTCATTTATTGACATGTTCAACAACGACTGAAGTTTATGCCTAGTGGGAATCCACTAGGAATTTGATCGTAATCCAATCAATCAGTGGATCCCACCTTCTAAATCTAATAAGTGGCAGCCATGGGTTACTAGGGGAGAAAAAAAGGGTCTGGCTTTTCCAAGCCTGTTGGTGAAAAATGGATCAATGCAATTACACCCTTTGACACACGGCAAGAAGCGATGAGTATTTTCACATGAACTAAATTGAATGGGACACAAATCATTAGCTTATGTCAAGGAAACTAGTGTCAGGCCCTGATACACTGCAAATTTCAGGGGGGTGTTGACAGCCAGTGAGTGAAGCAAAGGGGAGATCAGGCTTCTATCATCATGATGGACAACGTTCACTCAAGCATGGTTTAGTTTTAATATTTGCTCTGTCTCCCAGATCAAGTTAGGTTTACATGGCCTGATATATGCTCGGCTTGTCTGTTTTTATTTATGTGCAATTCTTTGCTCATTCATTTTCCCTTTCCTCTCCAGAGACCAAGCTGTCTTTTCTTCTGTTCGATGCTGTATTTTGGTTAACAATTATGTTTGGTTAGCTGTAATTGTGTAATTGGCAAGCTCTCCGAGCACTAAGTCTAGGAACTCAGAATAATTCCAGTTTTGGGGGCTGCCAAAATGAAAGAAAGACAAGCTTTTCTTCCTGGCTTGAAAATTTCCACTCTTTACTAATTTTTTTGTACTTTCTAAGTAAAGTGCCAAACAAGCAAAATGGTTTCAAATTAGTGGTAGAAGAGAAGAAAAGGAAGAAGAAAGGAAAGGGGAGGGAGAAATTTGAATAGCTAATATAGAAAGATGAAAAGGATGCACATTTGAGAGTTTAGAGATAATCCATTTATTACAGACTTCTAATGCAACAACTTTGTATTGAAGTCAAGTATTAGAAGTTGCTTAAGAGGAAATTTACTTTTTTGAATAAATTGCTGTAAATTAAAAATTGCTGAAAAGTATGAGGGCCGTTTTCCTGTATGACTTCCAGAACAGAGGGAGAATGTCATTTTCAAAAGTATCTGTTCTCTTGCTCAATTCCAAGTTTCGGTTTGATGAAAAACCTACTAGATTAAAAGAAAAGAAAATACTATTCACTTCAGGATAGGGATTGTACATTTGCATTAGCACCTTTAAGGAAAGCAAGAAGAAGAAAAAAGAAAACTGTTGCCCTAATTCCAAGTTATTTAAGAGTATCTTAAACTGAGCTTTTCTTTGGAGTTGGAGGATAATTTATCACATTAAAATGTCTGCACTTTATTGGACATAGGTCAAACTTCAACAAATTATTCTAGGAATAAAAAGAAAAAGAAAATAGGATGGTGAATTTGGTAACAACTTCTTTCTACTGAAAGTTTTCAAGCCCAGCATCCAGTAACCTGTACTGCTGTCTTATAGGAGATCCAGTTTCATGGAGAAAGATGTTGATAATTTACACTAGAATTTCTAAATCCTATTTATTTATTTTTTTAGTGCATGGGAGGGAGTTTACAGCATATTTTATAAACAATGTGACACATCTATAATTGAGAACCTACACCATCTAGATGCAGCATAGCATATGGAATGTTAACATGTTCAACAATTATTATACAGGTGAAACTCAAAAAAATAGAATATCATGCAAAAGTTCATTTATTTCAGGAATGCAACTTAAAAGGTGAAACTAATATATGAGATAGACTCATTACATGCAAAGCAAGATAGTTCAAACTGTGATGTGTCATAATTGAGAGGGAAAGGCTCAAAAGGTAATTGCAAAAGAAGTTGGATGTTCCCAAAGTATTGTATCAAAGCACATTAATAGAAAGTTATGTGGAAGGGAAAAGTGTGGAAGAAAAAGGTGCACAAGCAGCAGGGATGAGCACAGCCTGGAGAGGATTGTCAGGAAAAGGCCATTCAAAAGTGTTGGGGACTTTCACAAGGAGTGGACTGAGGCTGGAGTCAGTGCATCAAGAGCCACTACACACAGACAGATCCTGGACATGGGCTTCAAATGTCATATTCCTCTTGTCAAGCCGCTCCTGAACAACAAACAACGTCAGAAGCATCTTACCTGGGCTAAAGAAAAACAGACCTGGTCTGTTGCTCAGTGGTCCAAAGTCCTCTTTTCTGATGAGAGCACCTTTTGCATCTCATTTGGTAACTAAGGACTCAGAGTCTGGAGGAAGAATGGAGAGGCACACACTGCAAGGTGCTTGAAGTCCAGTGTGAAATTTCCACAGTCTGTGTTGATTTGGGGAGCCATGTCATCTGCTGGTGTTGGTCCACTGTGCTTCATTAAGTCCAGGGACAATGCAGCCGTCTACCAGGAGATTTTGGAGCACTTCTGCAAATGAGCTTTATGGGGATGCTGACTTCATTTTCCAGCAGGACTTGGCACCTGTCCACACTGCCAAAAGCACCAAAACCTGGTTCAATGACCATGGAATTGCTGTGCTTGATTGTCCAGCAAACTCGCCTGAGAGAATCTATGGGGCGCTGCCAAGAGAAAGATGAGAGACATAAGACTGGACAATGCAGAAGAGCTGAAGGCTGCTATTGAAGCATCCTGGTCTTCCATAACACCTCAGCAGTGCCACAGGATGATAGCTTCCATGTCACGCCGCATTGAGGCAGTAATTGCTGCAGAAGGGGCCCAAACCAAGTACTGAGTACGTATGCATGCTTATTCTTTTCAGAGGTCCAACATTGTTCTATGTACAATCCTTGTTTTATTGATTGCATGTAATATTCTAATTTTCTGAGATTGTGGATTTGGGGTTTTCATGAGCTGTAAGTCATCATCATCTCAATTATGACAAATCACAGCTTGAACTATCTTGCTTTGCATGTAATGAGTCTATCTCATATATTAATTATACCTTTTAAGTTGTGTTACTGAAATAAATGAACAATATTCTAATTTTTCGAGTTTCACCTGTAAATACACAGTAGAGGAATTTGATAACATCCTCTCCATGAATGAAATTTTGCTAAGAAAATCTTTGCGAGATCTTTAGATTCTGCCTTTGTAGTTAGTTCTTCAAAGACTCCATGACCACCATGCTTGAAAAGGAAAGAAATAAAAATTATTGCAGCTTTTTTCTTTACAAATTTCAAGTTTGCTTTCATTAGGGTCCTAAAAACAAAAGCGAAACCAACACCATGGTTTCATTTCTTTTATTTCATTCCTGACATGACTGCATCATCTATTTCATTTCTGCCTCTTATCTGGCTACCCATCATGCTTAACATGAAGCAGCAGCTGGGTATGACCTCTCCTGACATGTCACCTTTTACAGCAGAGGATCTCACTGAACTGTCCTTAAACTTCTCATTTTGAAGTCTTGCCTTCTTCAACTAATAGCTCTCTGCGTATATTTATAAGGTGGATATTATGCATTCAACTCACCTGATAGCAAAGTGAGACCTCCTACTGGATTGCTTGAAGTCACTTGCATACCATGATGAGTATTTTGTATAACAGCATCTATTTATGTAATCAAGGGATGCAGTGGCTGAATGGCTAAGACGCTGAGCTTGTTGATCAGAAAGGTCAGCATTTCAGTGGTTCAAATCCCTAGCACCATGTAATGGAGTGAGATCCCATTACTAGTCCCAGTTTCTACCAACCTAATAGTTCGAAAGCATGTAAAATGCAAGTAGAAAAATAGGGATCACTTTTGTGGGAAGGTGACAGTTTTCTGTGTACCTTTGGCATTTAGTCCTGCCAGCCACATGACCATGGAGATGTCTTCTGATAGTACTGGTTCTTTGGCTTTGTAATGGAGATGAGCACTGCCTGCTAGAGCCAGAAATGACTAGCACGTAGGTATGAGGGGAACCTTTATCTTATTTATGTAATCATCATATCATGAATCTCCCCATCTTCCCTATATCTTTGTCATAGGGAAGATATAAAGAAGCTGGGGAGATTCATGATATGATGATTACATAAATAGGTGATGTTTTCCCAGGGTCAAGGTTCCAAGTAACAAATCCATATCAAGCAAAACTCCAAGGCCAGGAATCTCTTCAAATAATAGCTTTATTGGAAATATCATATTGGCACATATCTGGTGAATACCGACTCTGAAAACTCACGTGGTTTTCATCAAGTTAAAAGTAAAAGATTTTCTACTTTCTCAAAACAATCAGTCACATGGTCCAATCAAAGCATGGTCTGGAGACCGGGTAGCATCACTCTGCCTTCCTTCAACCAAGTGTGAGAATATGCTTGATTCCCAAGAGAAAGTATTTTGTTTTGACTACAAAATCCCCTCTATCTCAAATCCCCCTCCCTGTCCCTCAGCTCCAGTGTGGCAACACTGAAGTGGTCAAAACAGCTTTGGTCAGGCCAGCTTCAAGGTTGACTTTGAAATAGGATGAATAGGGATTTTGATTGGGTTGGGAAAATATACAGTTTCGCTCTGGGTTAACAATTGTATCAAAGCTTATTTCCTTTTCTGTTTTTAGACCTAGGTGCCACTTAGATATACTTGAAGTCAAGCAGCCTTAAAAATGTGTTCAATAAATAATAAGTGGGAGAAATTTGACATAATTGGCAGCTACATCACATGGCGTACGCCAATACTGCACCTTGTTGTTTCACACTTAAAGTGAACTGAAGTGAGAAAATGTAAAAAAAGAACAAATACTCCAGTGTTGGAGCTTTTGCACTGAGAAAAACAAAACAAAACAGAATGCCTCGTTGTCTTGTCGAGCTTTCCCTGGACATATTCTGTCAGTTTTCAAATGATGCTTTGAACCTGAAATTCCTCCCTTGTAGTCTATGCCTGGTTTTGAGGAGGACATCATTGGCAGAGATGGAGAAATATATAATAGCTTTGAAGCACCAGCTGTTTCACTCGGCAGGAGTATAGATTGCTTGCGGAAATGACAGGAGCTTGATCATAAAGCAAACCTTGAGCCTTCTGCCTCTCTCTCCTGGCTGTATTTATTTATTGTCTATGGAGTGTGCAGCACACTTATCTGGATACAAAATACATCATTATAAAAACTGACAGATGGAAACGGGCATGTACATAAGAGATCTTAACTTCTTCTTTTCTGTTTTTTGTTAAAGCAACTATAGCTAGCTAAAATGCAGCAAAATTGAAAGGCAGCTTGTATGTACCTTCAAAGGAAATGTGGTTATCTGGTGAGAATGCAACAACATGAATCAAACTAAAACAGATGAATAAATCTGGAATCATTACCAAAATAATTGGAATTATAGGGTGGTACCCAAGGGTGGGATTCAAATTTTTAACATCCGGTTCTGTGGGTGTGGTTTAGGTGGTGGGCATGGCTTGGTGATCATGTGACTGGGTGGACATGGCTTGATGGTCATGTTATTGGCTGGGTGTGGCCAACTCAATATCACTCACATCGAGGCATGCATCTCCTCGCCTGGCTTCTCAAGACTGTGGGGATGCTGCAACAATCGTAAGTATGAAAATGGTCATAAGTCACTTTTTCTAGTGCCATTGTAACTTTGAATGGTCACTCCACACAAGCAAAGTACCAGCAAAGGAGGGGAAAAAAACTCCAGAGAAGTTCCAGAGCCAGGAAGTCAAGTCCTGCCAAGAATGTAATAAGGGTTAACGGAGAGGCAGTTTCTGTAAGCAACACCAGATTGTTTCTTTCCTTCCTTCCTTCCTTCCAGGACTAGGCCAGTAATTTCTTCTAACAACTGGTTCTCCGAACTGCTTTGAATGTTAACAACTGGTTCTAGTGAATAGGTGCGAACTGGTAGAATCCCACCCCTGGTGGTACCTTTCTCTATTTTGCAGAACTATCAAACAGGAAGGTAGTTTTGTATAACTCATAAACAAGAAGGAAGTTCCCTTCCTTCATGTTGTCAAGTGGTGGGGAAATCAGGAGATTCAGACAGTTCAAATGAGTCTAAATATTTGTTGCATTTAAAGCGCTCTATCTGACCAACTAACAGTCAAGAGAAACAAGCGGGGGATAAGAAACGCATTCAAGGTGGGCTGGACTTAGAACACTTGTGGATGCAGAGGGACTTATGTAGGGGTGGCCTTCTGGGGATTTGTGGGGGTTCAGGAGAATTTCTAGCTAAGATTCTGCACAGTTGGAGAACTCCCAAATCCCACTCCTGGCAGGCCCTGCCCACCCCACCCTTCCCAGTAGTCCCCATGCAGCCTGTTTTGGATGCATGTAAGTGTAGGGTGCACGTGGAGGCTTGGGGAGGATGAAAAATAGGCCTCCCATAAGTTTGGGATGGCTGGAAATGGGCCCGTTTCTGGCTTCCAGAAAACCTCCAGAGCCTGGGGAGGCCATTGAGGAAAGCCTCCAGAGCCCGGGGAGGAAAAATACCCCCACTGTGGTACAGGAGGTCGACTAGGGCACACCCACCCACACTCAGCCAGCAACCCTTTCTAAAAATTTTGAAGCCCACCCCTGGATTCATGACTTATTATGTGTTTGACTCTGCCACAGGCTCAGCCTGGTCCTCTCCTAAGTTCAGCCCTTTTTAGAAGTTGTTGTTCATAACCAGTATTTCAGAAATGAGTAGATAAAGAAGACAATTTATTCTGAGAAATGACTGACAGCTGCCAAATGTTATTAAGAGCCAGTAATAACTGTAGATACTGCTTATTAAATCTGCATAATAATCCCACTTTGAAGCATAATATTATCAAGTACATAATAAAAGTTTGCGTACATGGTGATTGTGCATGACAAGCCATCAGTGCAACGATTCACTTTAAGAACTGTTTTTTCAATTATTTTGAATTAGTAAATTGTTTATTAAGGAGAATCCTTTTTGCTTTCTGATTTGAAAAGCACTGGCAATTGCATGGTCTATGGTTTTTCTTTGAGACTGGTCCAAAGTCACTCAGCTGGCTTTCATGGCTATGGGGAGACTAGAATTCACCATCTCCTGGTGATTGGCCCAAAGTCACTAGCTGACTTGCATGGCTAAGATGGAACTAGAACTCACCATCACCCACTTTCTACCTGGTGCCTTAATCAATAGATCAAAACTTTGCTGATCTTAATTTATATATTTGTAAATCAACCCAAGGTATTTGCCAGCAGACAGTATATGAAATATCCAAATTCATGAAGAGATTTCTCCAGCTGTTAAGATAAATATTCTTCTCCAAAATGTTTTCTTTTGTTCAACCCCAGAATGTCACACATGTGGAAGAAGAAAAGCATACTAAGTGATTTCAGCATATTAAGTGATCGGTCATAAGTTGAGAACTATCTGTAGAAGTTTTCAATCACATACTTTTTAAAAAAACCAGCAGTAGGTCAGTAGACTCAATTTATGCCTTGAATGAAACCTATATGTGTGTAATAGATAATTACCCCTAAATCTATGTGCATGTGTGTTTACATACATGTGCACCCCAATAACATTCACACAGTATGCAGCTTTCCCCTTTAAACTTCATTAATCTTCCATACAAGAGGAAAGACTTCCCTTGAGTGACGCTTTTATGTTAAAATTATATTTGATTTGAAAAGCAACCTAATTAAGGTTGGTTTCCTGTAAGCTATTTAAGTCTCACCTCCCAATGGAGCTTGGGAACATTTAGAAAAATAATGAATTACATCTTATATAATCTTTATTGCTACTTTTTAAATGAGTAATATTTTCAGTTTGGGTTGAAATAACATATCCCTGAGGAGCAATTCATTTCCACAAATTAGATTGGCTCCTTACAGACAAGATTATTAAGCATGAAAATTATTGGGCTTCTTGTGCCCTATAGGAAACATATTTTTGTAGAACTAAGCGTTAAAATGCAAGCTAAAATTGAAATATGCATGTATGTATGTGCACAGAGACACACATCAAGAACAACAGCAGTTTTATTTGAACTGCCAACTTTTATTTATCCTTGTCCCTCATTCTGATCTCTTTGGCTCATGACCAGTTAACAGAAGTTTTGAACACATAAATGAACTTTAGCACACTAAAAAAAAAAAAAAGCCAAATAAGTAGCTTTGGATAGGAAAAGAAGAGGCAGAGCCAGGAGATTCTAAACTATTTATTTATTTTTGTAAAGCATCTTTATTATGATTATTATTATTCTTTATACTGAGAGCTTCTGCACTGAAGACAAATTCCTCGTGTCTAATCACACAGCCAAATAAAGTATTCTGTTCTGTTCTCTTCTGTTCTCCTCTGCTCTATGCTATTCTACTCTACTCTACTTTACTCCACTCTACTCTACTCTACTCTACTCTACTCTACTCTTGTCCTCTATTCTCTTCTATTCTCTTCTCTTCTCTTCTATTCTACTCCCTATTCCCTATTCTCCATTCCATTTTTCTTAAAAACCTCCATTGATCACTGATGAATAAAATGATGACAGGCTTACATTCAATATTGTAATGTAGATTACTGGTTCTGCTATCACATTGGGACAATCTACCAAGAAATGTAAAATAATATCAACATTATAACTGGTAGTAGTACTATCTAGTTGCGTATGACTTCTATACTCTTCATTTGTATTGGATTTCTCTTTCCATTGCCCTAAACAAGACTGATGCCCAACTCCTAAAGAGAGAGACCACAGGAAAGGTAAAGTAGCCTGATTTCAATTCAAATGTTGAAGTAATAGAATTTTTGGTTCAAAATCTCTTTATAGTTATGGTACTGCAATGTACCCATAGAACATTTTTATGTTTTATGTTATGTTTTATATATTCATAGAAAAAAAAATAAGAAAATTTCTGTTCGTTGAACTGTTCAAGTTGCTGACAGTTCAAGTTTGTCATACTTATAATGGTCAGTTTAAAAACCGCAGAGATACATCTACCACTTCTTAGTGCTGGTATGAACTAGGATGTAAAATTTGACATGAGGGTCTTTTGAGTTTCCTAGCATATCATTACGTTTCTTCAAATGTTCCTTTAGTGGAGTTGCATGGCTTTTGGGAGTATCTCTGTAAGAGGATAGGAATAGCAACAGCACTCAAACTTATACACTGCTTCACAGTGCTTTTACAGACCTCTCTAAGTGGTTTGCAGAGTCAGCCTATTTTCCCCAACCATCTGGGTCCTCATTTTACTGAGCTCAGAAGAATGGAAGGCTGAGAACCTTGAGACCTATCAAGATCAAATTCCTGGTGGTGGGCAGAGTTTGCCTGCAGTACTGCATTCTAACTACTACACCACTATGGCTCTATGGTTTTATCCCACTTGAATTCTACTTATTATTTCTTATAGTCAGTAGAACTCAGTTGATGGGAAGAAAGCTGCATGAACTAGCTCAACAGTTGACACCAGGGATCAAATTCAGTTCATCAGAGTTCCCATTTGTTTTGGTGTTTTCTTCAGGATAAACTACATAACTAAGTAGAATCAAGATCAAGAGTCATGCTGTCTTCTCCATTGGTGCAATGATTTACAATCCATTTACATTAACCTTTTGTCATTCACTATGCAGTTTAAATGTAGATTGACTGCTTGTGTTAAAGGCATGCAAGAAAAAAAAAGCCGTCCTTTGAATATTCATTGATTCCGGAATAGAACCATAGAACAGCTAGCCATGTATGCCTTAATATAGCCGTTTAAATAAGAACAGGTAGATTTATGGTAAATCTTACCTGTACTCTGCCTCTAATTCATCAAAACCAGAAATACTTTGTGAGATTAAGGAGAATGTGCCTGTCCAGTGATTTTTTTTCCACTCTTCCTTTACTTACTCTTAGCTTTGGATCAAAATAAGGTTTTACACCTATGCCTCAGCAGTTAAAGACATTGAGCTTATCAGCTGAAGAGCTGATAGCCTGAGTTCGAGATACTGAGCTCTGCACAATGGGGTGAGCTCCTTCTTCCTTGCCTCAGCTCCTGCCCACCTAGGAAAGCATGCAAATGTAAATAAATAAATAGGTACCATTTCAGTGGGAAGGTAACAGTGTTCCAACGTGCCTTTGCATGTCGGCATGCTAGCCACACAACCACAGAAATTGCCTTTGCACAGTGCTGGCTCCCTTGGCCATGATACAGAGATGAATGAAACTTAATTCTGAGATCACCTTTGGGAACTATCCTTTGTTCCAATTAGATTGAAATAAATGGAAACCAGATAATTAAGGTCTGTGGTCCAACTTGTTGTTGTTTACATATTTATTTGCATGATTTATATCCTGTAACTCTTGGATCCATACAATCATCCGTCTTTTCATGATGCATTTGGAAAGCAATGTGTTAGATTCATCCAAGGATCTCTTAAGATAGCACAGGAATTGAACAGTTAAGGTTTTGTCTATCAGAAACACGAGTTTCATAATTTATGCCTGGGCTGAAAGTCAAAATAAAATCTGCCAACATTTATATTCCCTGGAAATACTATCTCAACTATTAATCCTAATGCAAATCTAGTACCTTACCCTGTCTCTACCAATTTATATCCTTTTTATATTCAGCAAGTTCCTTCGTATCAACTTGCTCAGTATAAAAAGCTTCAAATTTCCTTGTGTTAAGAGTTTTCATCTCAGTGATTAAATCTGCAGTTGAATACTTCCAGAATGTCATAGCAGTTCAAGATGGGCAAGTTAAGCCAAAGGGAAAGAAAAAAAATAACACACACAGAAATATCTGAGATTCAATATAGCCAATTGTTTCAGAATTCACAATATTAAAGCAGTGAAGATCTCTTAATAAGAAATGCATTCCAGCCATTCACTCCAGGCCATAAGTAGAGTAGCTCAAGCAAAAAGAAGTCCAAACAATTTAAATTGAAAATCAAAACATTATTGCAGCACACAAGGCTGGAAACAGAAAGTTAGAGGGAGTGGGGAGTGAATTACCATAGAGACAATAAGCAAGATTGCATTAAATTGTTCATGCAGTATGAGTGTTCTTTAATTTCTTGGGCTAACGAACAATCCCATCTAATTATAGAGCATTTTTTCTTGATGAGGAGTTGCCAGGTCCTGCTTGCTGTATCCTGTCAACTGATGAACAGTGAATTGCAACATGTGGTGAAAATGCAGGCATGGGGAGAGAAAATTTAAGATACGAAGTAATCAGTAAGATGGTCACTGGCTGGGACTGTCAATGTTGTATGTTTACATTTGGTTTAAAATATCTCTTTCTTGATGGAACTGAAGGGCCTTGGATGTAACAAACATTGGATTTCTTAGCTCCTCAAATCTAAGGACTTGATTTGCAACTGCAGAATAAAGAATAAAGGTAAAGCATTAACAATTGCGTTTAGACTTATATACCACTTTACAGTGCTTTTATAGCCCTACCTAAGCAGTTTACAGAGTCAGCCTCTTAACCCCAAGAATCTGGGTCCTTATTTTACCCACCTCGGAGGGATGGAAGGCAGAGCCAACCTTGAGCCTGGTGAGATTTGAACTGCCAAATTGCAAGCATCCAGTAGTCAGCAGAAATACACAATACTGCAATCTAACCACTGTGCCACCACAGCTCTTCATGCTGTGGGGTCCAAGAATTTACAGCCCTCTGGCTGTTTATTATTATTGATCAATGTATTTAATTTAATAACCATGTTGTTAGGGTTTGGTTTTGTTTTGTTTTGTTTTGCACTGGATCAATTGGATGATTGGCACTGAGATGCAAACTATCAAAAGGAGATTTCTATTTATGCATCATGAAAAGATGGGTGATTGTATGGATCCAAGGGTGCTTTTTTGAAAGTTAACTGGATTTTTTTTCTCCTTGAAGACATTTTGCTTCTAACCCCAAAAATTCTTCATTTCTGACTGAATGGTGAAAGGGGATGGAAGGATTTATATTCCTTGCAGGATATAAATCCCTTTCCCACACCTTTCAGTCAGAACTGAAGAAGCTTCTTGGATGAGAAGCGAAACATCTTCAAGGAAAAAACAAAGAAAAATCCAGTTGCCTTTTGCAAAAGCACTTTTGGGACAACCATGACCATTGGAATGGCAAGAGATATCAATGCATGGCAAGGGCATGCATGGACAATTAAACGAGGGGTGCTTTCATAAGAAGGTGCTTTCCTTTGCTCAGTGTCTTCAAATAATAGTACACTCTACCTATTTCTTCCACTGTTTAAATATAAAATGAGCTACCTACTCTTGCTCTACATACTGGAGCAGTGGCTGTATTAAATCTAAGTAACAAGAACACAAATAACTTTCTTCAAGAGACTCAGTAGGGTGTGAGAAGAGGAAGCTGTTGCTTTATGGCCTTTTTGGAATAGTTTATCTTGAATGCCCTTGACATTTTTCACCATTTAGTCCACAGTACACTTATTTGTAAACCTTTGTGGTTCATCAATTAATCAATTAATTAATTAATGGAGATACATTAGTTAACCTGGTGAGATCCCAAAGGAGGAAAGATAGACTAACTTGGGAATAAACAAAGATGAATAACCAGTCAACTGGTGAATTAACCAAATCTTTGTTGTTGATTAATTAATTAATTAATTAATTAATTAATTAATTAATTAATTATTGGAGATACATTAATTAACCTGGTGAGATCCCAAAGGAGGAAAGATAATCTAACTTGGGAATGAAGCAAGATGAATTAACCAGTGGGACAGCTTGCCTTCAAATGTTGTGGGTGCTTCATTGCTGGAGGTTTTTAAGAAGAGACAGGATAGTCACTTGTCTGAAATGATATAGGATCTCCTGCTTGAGCAAGGGACTGGACTAGAAGACCTCCAAGGTCCCTTCCAGATCTATTCTGATTTTGAATGTTCTGGTTTGAATCCTAGAAGTCTTTATAGACCTCTCTAAAGTGACCGCCATCAACTTGGATGGATTTCAATTTCCAGAATTCTCCATGCAGCATCCTTACAATTAAGTACTCTTTAGATACTCAGGAAGGGTACTTTAACCAGTGAAATGTTGGCTAACAAAGGAATTAGATGGAGGCTCTTCACCTCATCTTTATACCATGGACAAATGAAGAAAGGCATGTAAAGTGGGCATTGGACTTTTAAAGTTAGCACTGATAGGAGGTAGTAAAAGCCTCTTATGGTATTGCCTTATGTATTTCAGATGACTCCTAGGGTGTCGTTATGTAATACAGATGATTGTAAACTGATTCTTGGATGTAGCTTGTCCTTGAATGTACATTCTTGGATTATTGTAGTATAAATACTGCCTCTCTCCCAGGTGAGCAGGAGACAAATCCAGCTTTTGCCTAAATGACATAGCTATTTCTGGAGATTAACATCACAGGGACCTAATATTAACAGGGAACCATGCCTCCTTTTTCTACTTGAAGAAATAATGCACAAACTAATAATTTAGGAAATCCAGCCTTGTTCAATTATATTCAGCTGTTATTGTAGATAAATGATTCAGTCATGCAATATTACTTTCTGATGAGATGCAATGGAAAGTTTCATCTACCTCTAATGATCCTCCAAATAGAAAACATGTGAGAAAAGAATCCACAGCATTCCTGAAAGTTGTTAGACAGACAAACCTTTTGTATTTTTTTACAAGTTGTACGGGGTAATGGATATCTGTACCTCCCAGATACCTATTGCTGAAAATGTGGGGCATGGACGGAGAATATGTTGAATAGTAATTGTCCTCGTCCAATGTTATTTGTTGCCACAATGGGACAGGAAATGTCTGTGGTTGATAGCTTGGCACCCAATAAATCTATCAAAGAAAGCCACTGGATTAGAAATTGTGTTAAGGCAGCTGGTAAATTAACAAAGGCTATTGGCCAGCAAGCTACATACTTTGAAAATGTTTTTCCAAAGTTACAGTTATAACCATTAGATAATTTGAGTCTATGATAAAATGAAAATCTGAACATTGCCTGGATAAAACTGGCACTATTTCATTGGAAATAATGCTAAATGATAAAAGTTAAGCCATTTTTTTTTCTAAGGCTATATATTGCATATTTTCTGTAGGAAAATAATAGCCAATTTAAAGGGGAAAAAATCTAATAAGAGTCTTTATTAATCTAAGCTAGTTTTATTCTAATTTAGATTAGTTGTGCCATTAATTTCTCCCTGAAGTCTAATTATTCAACTATAATGAAAATTTAGATTTAAATAAGAAAGAGCCCCTGTTATATTTGTATGTGTGTGTGTGTGTGTATGTGTCTATAATCTTTGGCTTTAAAGTTAGAGTTGTAGAGAACTTGATAAAAGTCCTGAAAACTTGAAAGGAAAATAACTGACATTCTTCATGTTAGAATTCATATACTGATTACATGAAAATAGCAATATTAAACCACAGAGTGTAGGAGAAAGAGTGATGGAACCTGGGAGTGGAGATAAAAGAGAGACCAGCCTAGAATCCCTCTTGTAGCCACAAGAGAACTGAATTCAATCACCCTTGACTTTCATTGACCCTTTGTCTTACTCCCAGCAGGTCCTAACCTTTAGTTGAGAAGACTCTTGTGCATAGACCAAAAAAAAGAAAAAAAAATCCAGAGAAAAAAGAAATTATACTTTGCAGGAGAATGAAGAGAATTAGAAAGACATAAGTAGAATGTCAAAGAGTCATGTTTATATCATCTGTTGCCTCTTTTTCGCTTCTCCTACCCAAAATTTGGGTACTGTGCAAGCAACAGAATTTTTGCACCCCAAAGTCTCACAAAACTTATGCCACCTGCTTGGATATTGGGTGTGTGGGTAGTGGTGGTATAGAACTGTTACAAAGAAAGTAGAAAGTAAGCTGCATCAATTGTTTCAATCTACCCTGTTCATCTGGGCAAGTACACTCAACTAGAAGTGATCATGGACTCATCCAAGTAGAAGTTTGAAAACTGAATGATCATCTCTACACTTCTCCAATGATAGGGGTTGGTATGAAACAATCCCTATTTGCTTTAAATTACAAATAGACTCTCATATCTTATACAGAGTGCAATAGTCTGTTTATCAGTGCAAAATAACAAACCTGCCACTTAGATTCCCTACAAACCCTGGGAAGCTAAAACTTTATCCCCCTGCTGTAGCCCGTTCCTAGCTATTAGTCACTTCTTAACTTCCTCGGAGACCTATCTTTTGCACTGACAAATCTCTTTCCTGCAGCAACTCATTCTGTAACCTCTAGTATCAACTGCAGGCTGGTTTCTTACAACCACAGAATGTCAATGAGTGCAGACAATCACTGCTGGTTCTTCTTTTGTTGTGCAGAAAGCTTCGGAAAGATGCAACGTGGCAAATTTTTGCTCATTTTATTTATTTTTAATGAAAGCATTGCCTTTCCTCCCAATCTTGCTTCGACTGCTAGTTAGCGATCTGAGATTCAGTTCTGAGCCAAGTCCAGCACTTGTCTCCAGCAGAGCAGCTTAGTCTTCAGAATTTTGGAGCAATCAGGAAAGAAATACCTCTGAGAACCTATAAAGTGCAAAGCTAGTAAGGCAGGAAGGAAGCCATCATACCTGGCTTCTGGCCAAACCTTTCAACAAAAGGTGACAAATGGCTGCTCCCCAGGTGATTCTTCTGTTCAGTTCTATTTGTGAAATATCAAGGTCCCTTGCTTCAGAAGGAATGGAATTACCTTTACATGGAAAAACATGGGTTGGTATGTCTATTTTAGAAAATTGCTGGAGGTATCCATGGAAGCGCATTGAGATATGAGGTGTGACAATCATTTTGAAGCACAGGTTTGAGAAATCTATCCTGTTATATCTGCTGTCATCCAATCTTTGTACCTACAGGCATTACATATCTAGGATGCTCATTCACCCAAAGCAGTTACATACTTAACAGTGAATTATTAGTTTTTAGTTTACTTTATTGTCATTGCACATTGTACAACCAAATCAAACACCATCTTCAGTGCACATCATGACCATGAAAATAAACACAAACACACCTCCGTCACACTCCACACATTGAACTGAAAAACCTCAACACCACACCAACACTGCACTATACAGTAGAATTCAACTGAGCTACTGCCCTCGGATAGAAGCTGTTTTTCAGCCTATTTGTTCTTGTTTTTATTATTCTGTACCGTCTGTCAAATGGTAATAGTAATAACAGCAATTATTGTCTTGTGTTGTGTTATTTGGTTTGAATTTCTTTTCCTTCTTTCAACCTCATTTCCCAATCTGTAAATTATGAAGCTTAAAATACATTCATTTTTCTTTTCATAAGACTTATCTTCAAGTAACTTTGATTGCCTTGACAATTTGCAGAGTGGTTGTAATTAAGAAATGTTGGGATGTACAGATGTACAGATTCATTCTGTCTGTGTGTCTGTGTGTGTCTGTGTGTGTCTGTGTGTGCGTGTGTGTATTATGACATAGGGATTTGTCTGCAGATAGATAGATAGATAGATAGATAGATAGATAGATAGATAGATAGATAGAGAGAGAGAGAGAGAGATAATGACAATATATATAACCCTGCACTATTTCAGTGTCCACTCTAGATAAACAGATACAGTTAAATTAAACAGTAGAATCTGATGAGTTGTTCTTTTTATACTATTATTTTTACTGTGAAAATATTCCCTGAACCCACTTAATTTCAAATTTCAGCTAGCATATTGCAGCAATTCTCAGATCAATTTAGTTTTATCCCCATGCTATTAAACATCACAGTTGATAAAATGTTGATTTGCTACTCCTGTGTGCTTTGGGGGATAACTTAAACACCAGTGGTCCATTTTATTGAAATTGGCTCTTCTCATTTCAACAATAAAAAAATGTTATGGCTGAGATCGATCAAAACAGAAAGCTTATTTGTCCATGTCTTTAGCAACTTATGTATGTATATTTGAAATTCTCTTTTACGGAGCCTTTCAGTATCTTACATACATCTTAGTATGAGTTCCACATTAAAATAGGCAATCACAGACAACTTGCAAGATCAAAACTATTTAAAAAATGCAGTCCAAGATTTACATTTTAGGACATTTGATCTCCCAAAGGATGAAGATCATCCAGTCTTCAATGGGATGAACTTTCAATGGAATGAACCTGTGGACTTTTTAAATGAACCAGTTTAGAAAATTTGTCTATGGAAGGATTGGCAGGATCTTCAGATTTTCAAAGACAGAAAATTTAATTTAGAGGCTTGCAAAGTTAGAAAGATTAGGAAATTTTAAAGAGGGTGATTTCCAAAGATGGCATTCCAATATTGTCCTCCAGTGAAATATGTAAGAAACTTAGTGAGTAGCCACTAGTTTTAAAATAATCATGCAATAATTAAATAACCAATAGAATGCTTTCTGAAAATTTTGCTTTGGTTTAGACTTTCACTGAATTTCAAACAATGTTGTTTGCTTGCTGGCCATGCAGATACAAAGATAACCAGAGAAATGATTGACACCGAAGAAACAGGCTCCTTGTCAGTCAACAGATTCTTAGGAGCTGAGAACTTGGCAGCATAGGGAAACAATAGCCAATTATTTATTGTATATTTATTAGTTTGTCAGTACAAGATAACAAGTATAAGTATGAACATAAACAAGAACAAAGGGAGTAAATACAGATAAATGGGGACAGTAAGATAGGGACGGTAGGCACGCTGGTGTGCTTATGCACACCCCCTTTAAGGACTTCTTAAGAACAGGGTGAGGTCCACTGTAGACAGTTTGAGGTTGAAGCTGTGAGGGGTTGAGGCTGTAACAACTGAGTCGGGTAGAGCATTCCAGACATTGACCACTCTGATGCTGAAAGTTGTATGTTTTGCAATCGAGTTTGGAGCAGTTTACCTTGAGTTTATATCGGTTGTTTGCATGTGTATTATTGTGATTGAAGCTGAAGAAATAATTGATAGGCAAGATGTTATAGCAGATAATTTTGTCAACTATGCTGACCATCAACACAGCAATTACACCAATAGGAAGGCACCCCATAAATATAACTCATAGAATAACCCAAAGCACACACTCTGCTAGTGTTGTGGTTATCCAGCAGCAGGTGCAGACGATGGAGGAAAGTGAGGACTTGGATGAGGGGCCAGGACCATCAGGGCATGGACTGCTGCATTCAGAGATTGTGGGAGCTGCCAGCAGTGATGAGGAGGTTCCCGAGGAGCCTGTGTCAAGTGCACGTGAGTGCAGGATGATTCATAGAAGAGAACACCTGGAGAAGCACAGGTGACTCAGGAGTAAGGATGCAACATAATGGCCCCTTCCTCCAGGAAATATAAGCCTGTTTTCAAGAGGATTTTGCCTTTGCAAAAGGCAAAAACATTCTAAGGACTCAGCATTGTGTGTAGAGACTCCGGCTTATCTCAATAATTATGTCAAGGATTTTCTGGTTGGACTAAATGGCTGCAAGCCATCTTTTATGTACAAAATTGTTATTTGTAGATTAAAGCTGTGAAGGTTTGAGTTGCTGCATTTGTTTGATATTTTCTTGCTGGTAACAGGGTTGGGTCAGAACAGCTAGAGACAAGTTCCCAGAGGATGGGCTCCTGCATGAATCTGAAAGTTTGAAAGACTAAAGTTCTGGTCCCGGTGACTGACCCTGATTGGATCTTCCAACATTATCCTGGGACACACATCTTTGCCTTCATTTGTGAATTTCAAACAAGAATAACAGAGTTGGAGATCTAGTACAATCCACTGCTCAGGCAGGAAAACCCGACACTATTTCAAACAAATGGCTGTCCAATCTTTTCTTAAAAAACGTCCAGTGTTGGAGCATTCAATCTTGAAGCTGCTTCTATAGTCAAATATCTGAGGGATTTTGTAGGACTATTCAATATATACCCACAGTTCTAATTATATTGTATCTATGTTTCTATAGACTATGTTTCCTCAATCTGGAATTTTGTAGACCATACTCCACAAGGGTGACTGAAATTTGGGCAATTAACCCTCTGACATGTCTGATGTTTACTAATTTGCAGAAAGTACTATGTGATCCATATATTAAAAGGCTCATAAATTGTAAGCAGGCTGATCAACTGTAGGATAGTATTGATGTGGGATTCCTTTGCTAATAGATCTTACCTATGCTAATAAACCCTGCCAAAAATATCTATTTAGTTGCAAAAGTGGGAAAAATCAATATTTATGGAACATATTTTATTTACAAGCTCATGTGCTTACAAAACCATTATAAGTTTCTTGTTACTAATGTAGCTGTTTTTAAAAGTTCTACAACACTGAAAAAAATACATGTTAATAGAGTATATGTATTAGCAAAGCTGTGCCAACTGTCTGAATTACCAACACACAATAGTTAGCATTTCTACACTTTCAGTAATTTGTCCTGTTTTTCCCCTGTAGTTAAAATAACGCAGAATAAAATGTGTTCCTTTATTTGGAAGAGGAAGAAGAAACTTTGACTGATGAATTGTATGTTTTTGTGATTATTTTTCTCAAGGATTGCCATCTTCTGGTCAAATATCAGGGATTTAAAGGTCATTTTTATAACTGATCAGCTAAACTAAATGTCATTAGAAGATTTAACATTATTGCACACAGATTAAATAAAGACATATTTATTATCTCTAGACATGTGTCAATTAGCTATTTATTGCAATAATGTTTCTATCACTTCTATTGCTTAGTTAAGAATATTGAGCAACCCCCACTATCCTTATCTCTCCTTTTTCCATTTATTCCTTCTCTACTTTTATCCTTTCCTACAACATAAGTGTGCATCATGCAATGTTCTTTTCTCAGGATCACATATCATGCTTTTTATGAAGTGACCCCTAAATGTGTTTGAACTAATTAACCTGATGGTCTTTAAGGTGCCAAAAGATTTATTGTTTAGTCTAGGGTGCACCCTACCAGCCTGTATATCCAGACATACTTCTTGTCAGCCTTGGAAGCCTTTTTTGTTATTGGAAGCTTTGAGGCTGCCCCATTCAGTGCCTGGGAATTTGGGAGGGGGGATTTCATAGTGAGATAGAAGATTAGACTCAACAACATTCTTTTCTCAGAGAGTCAAGGACAGGTTGCCCTGGACCTGGAGGAGAGGGATATCTCCAGTTGGGATGAAGATTTGATTGGGCCATGTGATGGACTGATGGGTGCATGGGATGGATCTTCAATTTTCCTTTGGGAAGGGAAAACCCAGAACTCTCAGATTCGGGTTGTCCCAGATGTGCCAATATGACAACTCTAATAAAATTGAACTTTGAAGAACTTTTTGTCTCGGAGTCTATTGGTTTGGAGTCGGTTAGTTGGAATGCTGACACTTCTGACCATACTATTATTACATGCAATGATATGTTGAAACAGTGAATTAGACAAAAGTAATAGCAGGAATATAATGATCAGTTTGGAAAAGAAGAGTTGTTGTTTGTAAGTGGTAAAAATATAAAGTAGGTTTAGATTTCTCTTAGTGCTCCAACATGTTAATAATGTTATTGAAATCTATTTTAAGTCCTCTGAGAGGTATGAACATCCATCCATCCATGTGCCAGCAGATTTTTGTTTGTTTGTTTCTGCATTTTTCCACTCAGTGGGATGTTCTCAAAGTTGACTTACAAAAGGACTGAAAACCTGACAACAACTTTTCTTTCTCATCATGTGGTTGAAAAGAATTGTTTCTTTCTGATAGGTGGGCAAAACATAACTCTGTTGATTTAAAAATTGAAATAATACTTCTCTATAACCAGAGTATAATTCATTTATAAAATTCAAAACTTAATTCTGAGTATCGTCTTTGGAAACTATCCTTTGTTTCAATTAGATTGAAATAAATGGAAACCAGATAATTAAGGTCTGTGGTCCAACTTGTTGTTGTTTACATATTTATTTGCATTATTTATATCCTATAACTCCATCTGATTACTCTTGTGTTGATTTATAATACTGATGTAACCATATCTGCTTGGGAGTGTGGGTGGAGGCATCTACATTTTCAATAGAGATAGAGATGTCTTTAGATTCTTGTTGGGATTCTCCTTCATAATATGAAATCCATCCTTTTTTAAGTGGTGCTTGATAATTTCTAAACATTTGTGCATTGCTTGTGCCAATTCCTTTTTTATTTCAATAACATGGATTCCTTAGCTCCTATATTTAGTCCACAGAAGGTAGGATCTGTTTTAATTGCTTTCTGTAGTGTTTCTCAGAGAAAATATGCTGGGCAAATTCCATGCAATGATTCAACTTCAGTGGTATGAAATTGGCTTTTCTACATGGCTATGTGGGACTTCAAGAATGCTTCAAGGAAGATTTAAAGGGATGGGTGAATTCTGAGAAACAGACCATAATGCAAATAATTTTGTCCTAACTTGAACATTTCGTACAACTATGGTGAGCACCTTGAGGTGGGTTTGGAAAGCAACTGGTAGCCAAATACATTGTTTCGATGTGTTCTTTATTTGGTGGAGCTTTAGGGCCATCTGCAATTTTTTCAGAAACTGCCCCAACCTTAAGGCTACCAGTTATCAAAGCCATTTCTTCTTTCTTCAGATAAGATAAAGGTAAAAGTTCCCCTCACACATACATGCAAGGTCATTTCCAGCTCTAGGGGACGGTGCTCATCTCTGTTAGAAAGCTGAAGAGCCAATGCTGTCCGAAGACATCTCTGTGGTCATGTGGCCAGCATGACTAAATGCCGAAGGTGCACGGAACAGTGTTACTTTCCCACCAAAGTGCTCCTCATTTTGCTACTTGCATTTTTTACATGCTTTCAAACTGTTAGGTTGGCAGAAGCTGGGACAAGTAACAGGAGCTCACTCCATTACGCGGCGCTAGGGATTTGAACTGCCAAACTGCTGACCTTTCTGATCGACAAGCTCAGCATCATAGCCACTGAGCCACCATATCCTTCTTCAGATAAGGAGACATACGCTAAAACTGATCAAAGGTTCCACTCAGAACCAGCACTGACTTTGGGATTCCTCAAAGATGGCTCTTTGAAAGGGCCAATGCTTATAGGCAGGGTCTGAATTCTTTTGCTGTCCAACCATCTTTCCAAGTCTTCTTCATCTCTGTTATTGAATTTAAGGTTGTGTAATTGCTGCAAACGGCTGTGTACACAGAAATTGTACACAAAATGATTTGATTTGTGGTCAAAATGTCATCGGTTCACTCCACACACAGAAAAAAAAAAACCAAACCACTTGCATAGGTGTTACCAATTATTCTCGTTTCATCTTTGCTTAAAAACATGGCACCCCTGAATTAAAAACTGCCTGTCTCTATAACAGTCTGAGTCTCTTCATTGCTCACAATTGTAGAACTTCATCCCAAGCCATCCAGAAGTCTAGACCAAAAAACAGAACAACTATTACAACGCCCAATCTATGTTTACTTCCATATAAAGTATTATATATAACGTTGCTACAACTTTAAAAGCACCACGTGGGAAAATACCCGAACAAAGCTGAATGCCAGACATGTAAGTACCCGCGAAAACTTAAGAAAACAAATATATATATATATATATATATATATATATATATATATATATATATATATATATATATTCTGAGGTTCTCGCGGGTACTTGTCTGTGGATCTTTGGTTATTCGGGTTTTCTCCCGCGTAAGATTGGAAGTATCTAGGCAACGTTTCGATGAAGTCTCATTCATCATCTTCAGGCTTGGTCTTCAGCTCTGTGCTTCTCAGAGTGATGTGAGCACAATCAAGCCCCCACCTGAACAGAACACACCTCCAGCTAATCAGAACACAGCCAATCCCCCAACCAATCAGAACACAGCCAAACCCCCAACCAATCAGAACACACCCCCACCCAATCAGAACACAGCCAAGCCCCCACCCAATCAAGTCACACCCCCACTAGCAGTTAAAAGGAAGAAGCAGCTGCAAGCTCACATCACTCTGAGTAGCACAGAGCTGAAGACCAAGCCTGAAGATGAAGAATGAGACTTCATCGAAACGTTGCCTAGATACTTCCAATCTTATGCGGGAGAAAACCCGAATAACCAAAATATATATACCAATATATATATATATATATATATATATATATATATATATATATATATATATATATATATATATATTGCCCAAAGAAAAAAATGCAGAAAATGCATTCATTGCACGATGAGGAAGACATTAAAGAGCTGGCTTTTTTCTTTTAAGAAATGGTCCAAATTATCCAGATTTTATTTTTTAGCAACCTATGCTTTGTACACAGCAGTAAGCGTGTTTGATTAACTGCTGACAAGAAAGACAGCAGCAAATAACAAGACTTCAAAGGGGAACTTTGACAGCATGTTAGATTGTGATTAATGAGTAAAGAAAAAGGAGACAGAACAATTTCAAGAATATTCAAGGAGGCATGTCAAGTCTCCTGATATAGAGTTAATGTAAAATATTAATTAGTTAAAAATAGCATTTAAAATAATTAACAGTGTTAGTAGCATTGTAGAATGGAGATTGGTTTAGTTGATATACCAGGTAATCTACAGAGTAAATCCATTGGAAGATACATGTATCATTAAGGGGAACAATATAAAGTGAACTGATTAATTTCAGAATGTCCAATATATCATTTATTTATATTGAGTTTCAAGTGTCACCCTTCATGGATGCTGAATTAAGATAATTAATGACTTAAATTCAACATAGCTTGAATGCTCATGATTTCCCTTATGCAATGCAAATAAATAATATAACTTTTTTTTTCCTTTTTAAGTAAGGTTCTTGAACAGGCAAATATTGGAGAAGCTTGCAATAGTCTTCAAATACCAATAACTGACAGCTACATACTGTATACCCATCCCAAAACAGTTCATATCCATTTCAGTGGGACTTGCTTCTGAGGAGGTAGGTGTACAAAGTTCTGAATCAGTGAAAGACTGTCTTGCACACGAAAATGCATTAAACAATGCTTTGGCTTGTATTTTGGCAACCAGTCTTTGAGAAATAATTTGGATTTGGGATGTGGTCTGCAAAAAGTTGCTGACTCTAGAGGCAGTACTAATCTTCATTTCAAGGTCATTGACTCAGCGCTGTCTGAAGACATTTCCATGGTCATGTGGCCAGTATGATGTCAAAGAATGCTGTTACCTACCCATTGAGATGGTATCTATTTATCTACTTGCATTTGCATACTTTTGAGCTGCTAGGTTGGCAGGAGCTGAGGTGAGCTCACCCTGTTGTGTGGCACTCAGGTCTCGAACATGGACTGCTGGCTTTCCAAACAACAAATCCAGCATCTTAGCTGCTGAGACACCATGCTGCCAATAATATGAAAAGGTATTAGAAATGGTAAACTCAAAGAAATTAAAGCTTAGATGCAAAAAGAATATAGGACTAAATCTATATTATGTCAAGTTTATTCACTATGTTTCTCTGTCTCAAAATAGTATGAAAAGATTTGGGAATTATTAATCACAGGTAAATAATTTCCATCTTGGAAATGCAAACTGGTTGTCAATGTATTAAGTATATCACAATTTTCTGAACAGCAGCAATTCACTTAGATAATCAAGGGATAATTTTTAAATCATCAGGACTGAAAACAATTGTGACTACTTTAGTCTGGAATGAAAATTGAAATATTAAAGATGAGCATTCTAAATGTAGATATTGCTTATCAGGATCTCTTTTTAAATTTATTTTTAAAACTGCTTTTTTTGTTTTGTTTTATTGCTCCTTGTCAACACAATGGTTATCACATTGTGATTTTACCCTAACAACAAGAAGAAAAGTGTGCTTTCCTCATCAACATATTTCTATTGTGAGAGTTGTATATAAATTTTGGGATATTTGGTGATTAACAGTAGTATAAATATCTGAAAGTGTTTAATTTTATAATGTTGACAAGGTGTTTATACATTGCTTTAACTTTTGTTTGGGAGCCATGCAGAGTTGGCTAGAAGATATCGATGTATTCAATAAATAAAATAGAAATAAAATAAAAAATAAAATAGCTATGAATTTGGACATAGATTTATTCAGCTATGTAGTAGTTGTGGAGAAAACAGTGGTTTTCTGAATCCTCTCCCGAAGACCTTTGAAATAGAACCTGCACCATTCTGAACATATATTATTGAGTTGCAACCTTTGACTGTAGTTAGTTTTTAATATTACTTAAATTAATGAATTTAAAAGGTACATTGTAATCATCAGGAAGCATATGAATAGATTATGCTTCCCATGTGACAGAATACCTTTCAGGGCCATACTTGAGAGAAGTTTATTCATATAAATAAATTAAGTTCTCTTCCCAAATATCTCTAATAAAGTACAGCCTAGCTTTGGATTGTTCTTCCATTTACTTATTTGTTTGACTTTAGTAATGTTAAGCAAAAAAGATAATAAGATAACTGAGTTGCAAAGTCAATGCTAAACCAATCCATAAACTGTAGATTTTTTCCTCCCTCTAGCTTCTCCTTTCCCGGAAGAAAAAAAATTCAGGTTAATTTAACTTCCTTAATTTAACTTAGAGACTGATAATCTGATTGCTTGTCTTTTACAATAGAGAGAGAAGGGAGGTGTAAAGATTTTTTTTTTAAGCCACAGAACTCATAAAGTAGGGAAGTTATTTAACTGATTTGTTGTTTTTATCTGATGATGTTAACACTATGCCAAGATTCACATCACCCATTTTAAAGAGGTATGCAAAAGACTTCTGTTGGCTTAGAAATAAGGTCCACAAAGACTGGCATCTAGTTCCTACAGTGGCCAATCAAATGTCCCCAGAAAATCCACAAACAGGGCTTAAAGTCATTAACTATTTTGCTTTTTGCTTTCCTGCATCTGGAGTTCAATGACAATGTGTCTATAAAGTTCCACATTGGTGCAATAAAGTGCCATCAGAGCAACAGTCAATGATAAATACAAATTAGATTGCCTATTATGCTGAACATCATGTAGGATAGCTGGTGTTAGCATCTCTGTGGATGCTAATCCAATTTGCTGTGAATTTAAGTAAACTGCGGCTTTGTGTGAATCAGGGCATACAATGACACATGGTGCCAGAGTGGATGCTGGCTTTCAAAAAAGTTCTGTTTGTGGCACCTTAGGTCATCTTGCTACATTGAAAGAAACATGGTGTCAGATCCACCATCTTCACTTTGGCACCTCACTGGCATCCTGCCATCAAAGAACTAGGACTAGGGAGGGATGGAGCAGGGACAAATGGGCAATTAACCTGTATGCATATATTGTGGGAATTTGGGAGGGAATATGAAAGCTGAGGAAGAGCAAATCTACATGGAACTAGTTCATGCCAGATGTCTTCAAGGTCATTTATACCCTGAGCATGGAAATTTACTGGCCCAAACACCTCAGTGTTCCCAAAACATCTCAATGGTATTGCATTGGCTGGATTTGGACAGGTCATGTTAGGGAGAAGAAAGGAGGAATAAAGGAAATAATTTTGTGTGGGAACCTTAGATTCCACCTGACTTTACTGCAACCAGCATCTTTTAGTAAAAGTGCCTTACACTTTAATGAAATGGAGTTGAGGGTTTTTCTTTCCTAAGAAATCAGACTGGGGCAGGTCTGACATATGGCTTGGAATCAACCAGTATGATGGTGTATAATTTGAATGGTGTGTCTTTAATAACCAACATCTGAAAGAGTGTCTAGTTTTCATCTTAATCAGTCTTTGAATTTTCATTGTACAGTATTTCTAACAATAGAAAATGGCTTGGTGAAATATTGTGCTGCTTGTGTGTTCATTGTATTGTTATATTTAAGGTCACGTTGAACTAAGCACTAACAGCAGACTAGATCTCATGCTGTAAATTGTGCTATTGCAAAGAGGAAAAAAAAAGAAAGCATCAGAACACTTCTAATCCAAATCATTCTCTTTAGAAACAAACTTGTTTAATTATTAACAAATAATGAATAGTTCATAGATGTCCCTCAGTCCATCTGCTGCCTTCCATGTTTCCAGCAGAATGACTTAACAAGAGTGGCAGTAGCAGATGATCGATATTCGCCCCAACCATTAATTCACAAAGGAGAGTGAAGCCCTTTTCAGATGTAATTGAAATGTTTCCATCACATGCCAAGAGCATGAGGGGGAAAAAATAGGAGGAGGGAAGTTGAGAAGAAATTGCAACTCAGAAACAGAAAAAACATTGGAGAACTGATTTAACTCAAGTTTAGTCTTCCCTGATGATGATCAACTTGACCCAGATCAAATTTTGAAGTTGCTAATGTTCTGCCAGAAAAAGAAAACAGCTCATGTTTGAGGTGAATTTGGGACACCATATTGAGAACAATAAAACATTTTAGAAAAGAAGAAAAACAGAAAGAAAAGAAAAGAAACAAGGGAGGGAGGAGGAAGGGAAGGGAGGGAGGGTGGAAGAGAGAGAGAAAGAAAAAGGAAGGAAGGAAGGAAGGAAGGAAGGAAGGAAGGAAGGAAAGAAAGAAAGAAAGAAAGAAAGAAAGAAAGAAAGAAAGAAAGAAAGAAAGAAAGAAAGAAAGAAAGAAAGAAAGAAAGAAAGAAAGAAGATGAATTGATATCCTGGTTTGCCACATAAGAAGGATTTAAGTAATTATTGAAAAAAAAAATGAACTATAGGTGGTGATTATTCTGTCTCACTGGCTCAACTGAGTAGCACTAAGTGGAGTAAGATGAACATCATTTATTTTTGTTTGAAAAGATGAACAGTTTGATACTGGTGCAATGCTCACTCATACTCAAATGAATCACCAACCTCTTCTCCTTGGCACACTTGTAATCCACTAGAACATATTTGGTAAACTGTTAAGAAAGGGAGCTCAAAATACAACTTTGTCTTTTTCCAAAATCTTTTTTTGCCAAGCACTTTCAAAACACACTCAGGTTTTATTTACAGCTTGAGGAGTGTGAATCCCACCTTTTATTTTTATTTGAATTTTTTCACTTTCCTTCCTTGTGTTCTGGGATGGTGAAAGATTTTTCACAGAAAATCTGCAACAGATTTCAGATTGCCATGCTTTTTGAACACATTCTGTGCATGCAAAATAGAAAGTTTTCTGTTTTTCCCCCACAACTCAAAAAAAAAAAAAAAAAGCACTTTAGTGGAATGATGTGTGCCTGATTGACCAAAGCTTGGATTGGACTTCATTGTCACTGCATGTCAGGGAACATATGCATCTATTGTTCTGAGACAGTTGCCTAATTGTTGTATTTATATATCTGTGAATGTTAATGTTCTAGCTGTGCTTTGTTGCTCAAAAAACTTTCTTCTTCTTCTTCTTCTTCTTCTTCTTCTTCTTCTTCTTCTTCTTCTTCTTCTTCTTCTTCTTCTTCTTCTTCTTCTTCCTCCTCCTCCTCCCCCTCCTCCCCCCCCTTCCCCTATCTCCTCTTCCACCTCTTTCAGCTCTTCTGCCTCTTTCTCCTCTTCTTCTCCAGGCAAACAGACCATTTTATGTGCTATTTTTCTATGTAGTTTAAGATTGGTTCTATTCCAATTCTTTCTCTTATGATCTCATTTCTGATTTTATCTCTCCTGGTCACCCCAGCAGTTTTCCTCAAACACCTCATTTCCATGTGACCAGCTTTCATTTATGTTTTATCATAACTGACCATGTCTGGCAGTGATAACATACGGTGGGGATGAATATGCTTTGTCTGTTCAAACAACAAAGCATAGAAAATGTGCCTTGCCTTCCATCCACTCCCAACAGGCAGTTGAGTCACCCAATCACCATGCAGGATACGCATCTCCATACAACACATAGTTGAGATTGTAAACTGTGTACGTTCACCTGTCTGAAACCATCAGCAATCTGCACTTATCCATCAACCCCTTCACAGTGTGTCAACACCAGTGGTGGGATTCATTTTTTTTAAACTACCGGTTCTGTGGGCGTGGCTTGGTGGGCTTGGCAGGGGAAGGATACTGTAAAAGCTCCAGTTAGAGGTGGTATTTGCTGGTTCTCTAAACTACTCAAAATTTCCACTACCGGTTCTCCAGAACTGGTCAGAACCTGCTGAATACCACCTCTGGTCGACACCTATGTGCAGTTGCAACCAAGTCTAAAGCAAGCTTAATTTTGCAAGATATCCTTGAAGTCCTAACTTGTGCATCTACTTATCAGTTAATTTCCCCCCTATAAAAAGAAGATTAAGGATATAAGAAATGCCTTGCTGGCTCACAATTCACCGAAACTACCGTGAGGTACTTTGGACATTGAGATGTGTCTGAAACACGATTAGTTCATTTTTAAAAACCATTTAGGCTTTACATAGAAGGACATCAGGGAAATCGAGGATAATTCTCTACGCTGGCATTAACGATCTGCACACAAAACTTAATTTGCAGAATTACCTTGACATTCCTATGTATGGGCAATAGACTAAAATTCCAAGCACAATATTTAAATATGGTAGAAAAGTTCTAACTAATTAAAATGTCAATTTTATTTTTTTTTGAAGTAGACTCAGTAATAGCACATTATACAGCCTGGTAAGCCCTTTAGTCCCATTTTTCATGGGGTAAAGGTAAAGATAAAAGTTCCCCTCACACATATGTTTCCGGCTCTAGGGGGCGGTGCTCCTCTCCGTTACAAAGCCGAAGAGCCAGTGCTGTCCGAAGACATCTCCATAGTCATGTGGCCAGCATGACTAAATGCCAAAGGCACAAAGAATGCTGTTACCTTCCCATCAAAGTGGTCCCTATTTTTCTACTTGCATTTTTTAAAATGCTTTTGTACTGCTAGGTTGGCAGAAACTGGGACAAGGAACGGGAGCTCACTCCGTTATGTGGCGCTAGGGATTCGAACTGCCAAACTGTTGACCTTTCTCATTGACAAGCTCAGCATCTTAGCCACTGAGCCACCATGCTCCTTACTTTCATGGGGAGAGAATTAGATAAACACATATCCATCTCACTGAAAGTGGCCTGAGATACAATTTGGCTGGGCCATCTTTGCATTTATATTTATCGATATGCATAGATGTTTCCTCTTCTCCCCTTCACTCTTCTCATCTGGTTTCAGATTATATAGAACTTTTTATTAAGAAGAATGTGACAAAACACAGCTACAATTAAAATTAAATGTTCTGCTTGAGGGATGACATTTTGGCTCAACTTGGAATTGGTATTATCCTGGAGGCCACTTATGAGAAAAAAATCTATTTCCAAGAATATTTCATGCTTTATGGTTGTATTATAAAAAAAAAAAAATGCTTGCAAAAAATCTCCTTGCTCAGAAATCAATGTGTTCAATAAATGCTGGATGACCACTTGCCAGGAAGTCTGTTGTAGAACATTCCTGCTTTAGACAGGAAATTGGGTTCGATGGATGGAAACTAAACAAGGAGAGAATTAATCTAAAACTAAGGATCAATTTCTCAACAGTGAGCACAATTAATCAGTGGAATGGCTTGCCTTTCGAAGTTGTGGGTTCTCCAACACTGAAAGTTTTTAAGAGGAGATTGAACAGCCATTTGTCTGAAATGGTATAGTGTCTCTTGCTTGAGTAAGGGTTGGATGAAAAGACTTCCAAGTTCTCTTCCAACTCTGTTATACTTCTATGTTACATTCTTTTCATCTCCTTTCCTCCCTTCTTCCTTCCTTCCTTCCACCTTTTGCTCTTTCATTTTGACATAAAATTAGAGATAATTTGAACTAAAGCAATGTCAATATGGCAAAACAATCTCTTAAGCTCCTTGTTATTCCTAATAAGGACATAACTTGCAATCATTGTCCGCATTCATTAACTTCAGATCTTGTATTCTTCCCTCAGGGTATCTTTCATTGACATATTTCTCAGAAAGAAACAGCCCACATCAAGCCCAGTGCACACTGCTGATCTCCCTTGAGAGCTGGTACAAAATGAACAAATGATTTTTTTGAACAGTATTTTCACCTTCCTTCAAATTCCTCTAGGGTGCTGATCTGCTTCTCAGAATTCAGAACTACAGTACAGAATTTTTTTCTGTTTAATATTGTTCATAATGTGTCACTATTTCTTTTATTTTTCCTCCCTCAATCACCTACTGTAGCAATTCAGAAATCTATTATATTGTGAATTTATTTGAAGGAGCACATATATAATTTTGTCTATGTATATTAGGAAAGTCACGTCATCTTTGATACATAATTGTATTTGAATTATGTAAGATCAATATCATAAGAACAATCAACCAGTGGAACAGTTTGCCTTCACAATTTGTGAATTTGAATACTCTTAAGAAGAGACTGGAAGATGATATAGAATGTTCTGCTTTAGTAGGTGGTTGGACTACAAGACCTCCAAAGTCCCTTCCAATTCTGATATTCTGAGTTCTATGTTCAAAACTGCACTCTTCTTATGGTTATTATGATATATGGTCAAAAAGAAGCAATCCTAAGCCAAACATATATGGAAAAAAAAACCCTGGAGATTAATAAGAGGATGTGAGGTTGAGTTGTGTTAGAGGAAATTTCATATTTGAAACCACAGAACAACAGAAATGGATAAACTGATTACTTCCTCAGTACACACAAAGTAATCTAAGATGAGACCCCAAAAGATAAACATATAATGTTTTTACCAGTTTGTAGTAACTTAACTTAAGAGTAACTTAACTCTTATGCTCAGGCACTGTTGAAGTCAACAATGTTTTCCCTGGCTGCACTAGGAACTAATTTGACAGTTGCCAGAGGCAAAACTGCCAGAAGAGTTAAGTTGTCAACTTCCCTTTCATCTTCCTATATGCAAAATATTTAAACCAAATTTTGAGGACAATTGCATTCTCATTTTGAATTATTGTTCATGTTGCCTGTCAGACTGACACGGCCCTTGTTTTTATTTCCCAGTTTTGGTTGCCCTATTTTTTTTCTTTACAACATGTTCTCCATTGTCTGCCACTTACCAGTGGACAAAGAGAAGCCAGCAATGTGACAGAGCCAACAGACTTGCAAAGTTGTGGAGGTAAAAGTTAGAGCAGCTTGCCAATGTTGTATTTTCTCTGGTTCTCATTCCAAGAGAAACACTGTTGTGATAGAGAATCATGTGGCTTCATTTTTTTTAAAAATGCCTCAGCAGAAATGTTGTGACCAGATTATGGGATATATAATAAATCCAATGTACTTTTAATGGAAGAGAAGGAAAAGGAAGGGAGGGGAGGGGAAGAAGATAGAAGAGGAGAAGAGGGAAAGGAAGAGAAGAGAAGAAGAGAGAAGAGAGAAGAAGAGAAGAGGGGAGGGAAGAGGAGAGAAGGGAGGGGAGGAGAGGGGAGGGGAGGAGAAGAGGGAAGGAAAGGGGAGGGGAGAAGAGAAGAAAAGGGAAGAAGAGAGGAGAGAAGGGAGGGGAGGGGAGGAGAAGAGGGAAGGGAAGGGAAGGGAAGGGAAGGGAAGGGAAGGGAAGGGAAGGGAAGAGAAGAGAAGAGAAGAGAAGAGAAGAGAAGAGAAGAGAAGAGAAGAGAAGAGAAGAGAAGAGAAGAGAAGAGAAGAGAAGAGAAGAAATTCTGGGCACCATGTTTGAAGAGGGAAAATGGATTAAAAGATAACTGCCAAGATGATAAAGCAATTAAAAATCAAATCCAAGAAGAAACACATGGGTATATATAGCTTCCAGAGGGATGATTTATGAGAAATACAACAGCTGTCTACAAATACACAAGAAGGACCAGAAGCTAGGCTCCTTAGAAAATGCATTCCTCTGAGTCAGGCTGTAGTAGCACTTCTCAGATTTTTTTCCCCTAAGGCTTCTCTTTATGGGAAAGATAAATACCTCTTTAAAAAGATGAACAATTAACTTTTACGGAGTCCTTTACTGGGCTTTTCACAAAGATGAAGCTTGCTGACCAAGCTTATAAGGAAAATTTTAATTACATTTATAAGCAAAGGGAAAAGAAGCTTAAGTGAGTTTTATAGAGCAGGTCTCATCATGATGTTTAAAATCATTTTTCTCCCCATAAGCCATCCAATATATTGGACTGCTTTCTGTAAATTTGATGGGAAACTGGCAGCCTGGCATTTTTCAAGGGTTTAATTTGACACAACTCTTTCTGATTTAATAGCAAGTCTTGCTTTTCCGTGTCATGCTTGTTTCTTTAAGGTCAGCTAATATATTTGAATCATCATGATCATCATCCTGTATATTATGCCAAAATCCACATTCAATTTCTGGAGAGTTTCCTTCCCTTGCAAACCACAGCATCTGGTGTTTATATGTGTATCAAAATCAGCAAGTAAAAGATGGAACCTTACCATGCAAGTCACACTCCCTCTTTTGAAGGCTTACATGCACAAAAAAAAATCCGTCAGGTGTCAACTGCCATGTTTTGTCCATCCTTTTATAATTCTGCTATCTTCCTCCCTCTTTTCAACATACACATCATTGCTTCCAAAATAATAGAGTGAGGTTTTTTTAAATCAATATTCACCTGATTGTTTTGGATTTCTTCAAGCTTGTATTTGAAGAACTTTCTTAAAACTATTTTTTTCTACAAAGATTATAGATGTTATTTATTTCTCTCTCTCTCCATTAACTGCTTCTGCTTCTTTCTTTCCAGAAGACAAAGACATCTGGATCTGCAAACATATTCTAAAAGAAAAAAAATCTCAACTACCAACATGGTGGTAATTGAGCTATAATGGTGAACTGCCTGCAGCTTGGCAGTTCAATTCTCACCAGGCTCAAGGTTGACTTAGCTTTCCATCCTTCCAAGGTAGATAAAATGAGGACCCAGATTGTTGGGGGCAATATGCTGACTCTGTAAACTGCTTAGAGACAACTGTGCAGCAGTATATAAATCTAAGTGCTATAACTATTTTTGGAAGAAAAAGAAAATGAATAAAGCAGCAAAATGACACCCAAAAGAAAATTTTCAGCTTATCTCATCTTACTTTTTTATATTTATTTTTTTGCACAGGGGTCAACATATCCCAACTGGGAGAAAAGTTGGACTTTTTGTGAACAGGAAAATATCAAATAGTTTTGGGATAAATTAATACCCTTTTTCATCTTCTCAAAAATACCAACAGCAAAAAGAAGAAAATGTGAACTTCATCAAAGAGGAAAAATGTTAAATCCATTACACTATCAGTATCCAGCACCTTCAGTGTCCTACCTGAATGGAAATAACAAAAGTACTATGTAAAAGGCACCTCTTTTCCTTGCAATAAACCCAAGAAGCACATTCTGTTCTGTTGGAGTCAAGCCTAGTAGCTTATCTCCTTTGTGGCATTATCAGGAAGATTATTCCTAAGCTTGTTCTGAATGCATAATTAATGGTCAAACATATATTTGCATTTTATAATATATACATATAAATATGCATGAAGTAATTCTTCTTGTGCTATATCTGTCATCGGATGTTGGCGATCATGTTGACGATCCTAAATAATGGAAGTATTAAATGTATACTTTATTTGTATTTAAATTTAAAATGAAGCGTCTTAAATAACAAGAAGAAACTTTTAACAGAAACAATCCAAATTCATTTGTTGGCAACTTGGCCAATTGTTTTTATTATCAACCTCACATTCATTTTCTTTTTCTTTGGAAGTCTGTATCAATTGGTTAATTAAGAGGAAAGTTGGGAATATGACAGATATGTGATTGAGTAATTTAAAGTGATAATTTACAATTTTCCTGACAAGTTCAAACAGGAACTGTATTATTAATTGGTTTGCATTTGTAGCCAGAGTATCACAGAATAGAGAATACAGAGTTATGCTCAATGGCATGGAGAGCCATATTAAAATGGGAAGCTATTGAATTCTATCTGTTTGAAATAATTTGACTGGATTATTACAGTAAAACATTCCACCATTTGTCGAATAGAGAACAGGAATGAATGCTCTGGCTCTACCATTTCTTGGAAGTGAAAATGACCACCTTTAGCTGAGAAGGACTTTTGGGGTTTTCCAAGATATCTTAGGTTTGATAAGGAGTTTGGAACAAAAGCTGAGAAATGGAAGGAAGGAAGCTGAACAATGCCTTCTGGTTCAGGTTTGACATTTCTTTTTAAAAAAAAAAACAAATTTTATTGATTTTTAAGACAAACAAACCATCATTAACCATTAAATACATGAAACCTCTTTCCATTATTAATTTTACAAGTCAAGTAAAATATTATTTTATGCAACATAATTCTGTTTTACACCATTTCAATATAAACATATAAATATATCTTAACAAATTTCTCATTATTTCTCCTTTCGTATTCAATTTCATTGTTTTATTATTATTTTCTATATTTATCCAGTTTATAATCATCATCTTCATTCCTCTCTGACTTGATTACCATTATTCTCATCCAACATTCCTCCAAGGTTTTATTACTTCCCAAACAAAACATAGACACACAAAACACAAAAATATAAAACTTCTTTTAAGAAAGTAGTTTGGCCCCAGATTACCTCTTTTTGTATGGACTTCAATTAAATTCGTGCTCATCTTGTATACCATTACCTATCTTATTTACCATTCTATATCTTCTACATAACTTCTCCCCGCTTTTCGTTCTTCTTATTTCTATTTTATTTAATTCATTTTAATTTAATTATATTTGTATTTAATTTCATTATATTTGTATTTTTTGTCCATTCTTTCCAGATTATCCATTTATCTCATTCCCTATAGTAAAAAAAAAAAAAGAATTTCTCCTGAAATCACTAATCAGAGTATGATGCCTTTCTATCCTCCCCTTAAATTAATATTTAAAATAACACCTGATACCCAATCTGATTCTGCTTAGTACATTCTACCTACTAACCTTTCAAAAGAAAAAATAATAAATTCATAATAATTAATATAATTAGATAATAAATCTAAATATTAAATCTTAGAACATTCCGATTGTCTATTTCAAAAAACAAGTGCTACAATTTTATTAAATTTTAAAATCTATCATTACTAAACATTTCAATATTTTAATCTTTTATCAATTCTTATAACATTCTAGTTTTCTATTTCTAATACATAATACTATCTTATGTACCTTGCAGAATCTTCTTTTTTAAAAAAATTATACCTTACCCTTTATCCCTAAAAAAAAACCCTTTTTTCCCATCTTGTTTCATACCTTTGTGGCTTTTCCCTTCCTTTTCCCTTCCTTTCTTATCCCCCCTAGCCTTTTTTACCCCCCCCCCCCCACTAACCTCCGCCTTTTTAGCTTTCCCTCTCTGTTGTAATCCTTTCTCCTTTTGCTCAGTAACATTGAGTTGGTTTTGCATCTTATTTTTTCCTTTCTTAAGTGTTTTTTTAAGTCTTAAGTCCTTCATTTTCCTTCCTTTCTTTCTCCTTTCTCTCTTAGTTAATTTTTTAGATTCACTGAAGATGGCGTCTTCTTCTTTTTCTTCTTCTTCTATTTCCTCCATCTGTTGTTGTGTTTGCTGATAAATAGCAAGCGCCATTTCTAAAGAAAGGAAAGCTTCTTTCACAGCATCTTTACTTTCTTGATATTCCTTTCTAAGTTCATCATCAGATAAAGCCATTCTTTGTTCTTCTTAAAGCAACCAAAATCTTTCAAAAGTTAAAACAATTCCTCAAAGTCCCAGAGACATCAATTAGTCCAAACAATGCACAAAGTTCTCACTTTCTCTTCCTGGGGTGGTATCAATAAAAGGGAAAGGAAAAAAAGCCCAATCTGTATTTTACAGCCTTGTTCCAATCAATTTCTAGTCTCAAGATCTTCAAGGCATCTCCTCCAGCAAAATCTTAATATATTTTTTTTTGTCCTCTCCCTTCCCACTTATAACAAGAAGCCAAGTTTTTACCTTTTATAAAAAAACAGGTTTCTCAGTGGCCATTTGTTGATTCCATAGGGAAGGAGGGTAAACTTTCCTTTCAGCACCTCAATTTTGCCGCTTGAAATCCTCCTCTGGAAACCAAGTATTTTTCAAAAAGTCATAGTTCTCAGGATTAAACGCCTCTTAAAGTCCTGGATCAGCCAAAAAACTTTCTCTTGTAAACTTTCTCCCCTCTTCCTCCTGCTCAGTCTTACCCAGGCACCAAAATGGCTAGCGCGGCAGGGATCGTGCAGGATCGCGGAACCCTGCTGCTAGCGAAGCCGACAAACCGGAAGTCAGGTTTGACATTTCTATCTGTGAAGCCACTTGACCTAGTAAGAGGATTCCATTCTGTAAAGATAGAAGAACACATAGTTTGCATAGCAATCTCCAAATCAGTATGGATGTTTTGTGTTTCACTTGCCTCCAAATGGTGTATAACTCTTTGCTCCTAGTTCATGAGATTTCTGAACTCCCCAGTTTTTATTTAGCATTCTCACTATCAGACAGAACACTATCTATCTATCATCTGCCAATGGATTACAATCTTTGCATGAAGACATCAATATTTTGGTTCAAAGGACCATAACATTTTTGGTGAGGATGAAGTTTATAGGATGTGTGTGGTAGGTAGAAGGGTTTTCCCAAAAGAAAGAAAATAAGAAAGTAAGGAAGAAAGGAAAGAGAGGAGAGAAAATGAAAGGGGGAAGGAAAAGAAAAGAAAGGAAAGGAATGGAAAGGAAAGAGAGAGAGAGAGAGAGAGAGAGAGAGAGAGAGAGAGAGAGAGAGAGAGAGAGAGAGAGAGAGAAAGAAAGAAAGAAAGAAAGAAAGAAAGAAAGAAAGAAAGAAAGAAAGAAAGAAAGAAAGAAAGAAAGAAAGTGTTATGTTCTGTCATGGGTGCAAGGATGGAGACGAGCCAGTGAAACAGTGAACTTCAACTCTTTATTTACATGTGAAAACAGCTCAGCTTGATCGCCACGATGGGCCCCTTTATATAGGCAACTCTTAACTTATTTAACCAATGAAAACACAGAGAGCGCTAGCTCCATTAACCAATGGGAGAGGCTTGTTAATAGCCAATCAGATTCTCCTGAACGGACCAATCCGATGTCGCTATTATCGGCCAATCAGAAGTGCAGGGCCAGAACCTGCACTTTGCTTCAAGCTCTTAATTATTTTATTAAGCATTTATTGATTCACAACAGAAAGAAAGAAAGAAAGAAAGAAAGAAAGAAAGAAAGAAAGAAAGAAAGAAAGAAAGAAAGAAAGAAAGAAAGAAAGAAAGAAAGAAAGAAAGAAAGTTTTTCAGCTGACAAAAGAAGTTTTTATGCCATTTCAAAAAGGCAATTCTGATCAGAGAGGTTTTGAGGATTGCAAGAACAAGATTTGGAGGGCCTTGCCAATCATTCATGTAATCAGTCTGGAAAGTACCATCTGGAATTAGTGCTCCATGGAGAACTGTGAATATGGGAGCTGTTAATTTACATCTTCCCATGAATCTGAAGCATACAGGAAAAAAAATAGCATAAAAGTGCTTTATTCTGATTTCTAATTTTCCCCATTTCCCCAATATGCCACACCTATGTACTTATGGCCTTCCAAATAAAATTTATTGTTTTTAATCCATCCATTAAATAATCAGAAGGAGGAAACTTTATTAAACATTTCAAAATAAGACATGGGAAAAAGAAATAAGGCATGTTGACCTGGCTCTCATCAAACAGAGCAAGATTTGCTTTCTGCTAGAATGAACTATGATTAAGACAGTCCATCTTGCTGAATTATTAGGAAACATTAATTTCAAAAAAAAAAAAAAAAAGAGTAAAGAAAAAAACTAGAGAAGCCAAGATGTGTTTTGTGAAATGCATTTGAAATCATTTGTAAGAACAAATTAAATATATTCATGAGCAAAGCAGCCTGGATAGTTTTATCTACTGACCTTTCAAATATATGGCATCATTTTAAGCATTAACAAACCAGCATGTGTTTCAGTAACCATCCTTTAAACAACATCCTCTTTCAAGTTGTACAGACCCATAATGAATTCCTAATTCTAAATGAAGATGGAAAATAGAACAGACTTGAATTTTAACAATTGGGGAGGGGAAAAAATATTTTGGGCCATGATTTTAGTGGTTGAAATGCACGAGTACAGTGTGGGCCCAAACTTTTGGGCATTGGGTATCCATGGAGAGATGTTTTTCCACAGACTGGAGGGTGTGTGGTTTCATGTGCTGCCTGCATCCCATGGATGGGGCTTCGCTTGTTTGCATGGCCCAGTTTCTGACATGCAGCAGCCTAGTGCCAGTCCATGGACCAGAGTTACGTGACTCCTGTTCTAGTACGGTAGGTTATCTGATTTAACAAAACTACAGTTCATGTTGAGGGTGGAGAACCTGATGTTGCTGAACTTGTTCTGACCAAGGCTTCCTGAGACAGTGACAATCACACACGCTTAGTCCCAAAAAACCTTTTGTTTTATTTCAATGGCTGTGAATTTTATGCATTCACAGCCCGTCATGAGTCCCAAACAGTTTGTGAATAGTCCAACAGAAGTCTACCACAGTCTTTTTGAGATAAGGCTGATAAGCACCCACCTTTATCTCCCTTGAAATGCTGCCAATGACCAAATTGCCAATTAGCTGTACAAGGCCAAACAGAGCACAAAGTCGACACGGAGCTTCAGATTTTTAAACCAACCAGAAAGAACAAAGTTGCTTCCTGCAAAGGCTCCTGTCCCTTTGCTCCTCCTTTAGGTCTTATGGAAGGGGCCAATCATCTCCAAGCCTTTATCCTGAGTCACCCCTTTTGTCTTAACTATTCTTTCTAGCAGCTCTGCACAAGCACACACTGGGAACTGTCTCCCCCTGTTTCTCTGCCTCGCTGATGTCAGATTCTGGAGGCTCCAGAGTCAGCACATAACTCTCAAATGGCCCTGGCCCCATCTCTGTATCAGGTGCAGATCCCTCATTCGAGTCCTCCCCAGACCCCAGGACTGATCCATGTTCCTCCCCACTGTCTGATTCTGCTGCCAGCTCCCTAGGTTGCCAGCAGACCACAACAGAACTACTATACCACCATAAGACTGTCCTTCTTTTTTTTATCATTTTTAAAACCCTTTATGGTCCAGGCTATCTGAGGAACCATCTCACCCCAACAATATTGGAACATTGCACCCATGCCAGCAGACACAGCACACTGTGGACCTCATCAATCAAGGAATTCCAGCTGGCAGAATCCAGAAGAAAAGTTTTCTCTGCTATGACCATGGTCCTTTGGAACTTCTTACTACCCAAGGTGAGGTCTGCACCCACCCTAGACTAAGTGTTTTTGTTCTCTGGAATGATGATGACGATAATGATGATGATGATATCCATTCAGAAATTTATGACTTTTGGTGATTCTATGGGTCAGATCATGCCACCTCTTCCAATCTTGTACTACTTCTTCAAGTTGTTTTAAGTGGCTAAGATGCTGAGCTTGTTGATCAGAAGGTTGGCAGTTCAGTGGTTCAAATCCCTAGTGCCACATAATGGAGTGAGCTCCCGTTCCTTGTCCCAGCTTCTGCCAACCTAACAGTTTGAAAGCATGCATAAAATGCAAGTAGAGAAATAGGGACCCCTTTGGTGGGAAGGGAACAACGTTCCATATGCCTTCGACATTTAGTCATGCTGGCGACATGACCACAGAGATGTCTTCGGACAGTGCTGGCTCTTTGGCACCCCCTAGAAAAAGACTAGCATGTAGGTGCGAGGGGAACCTTTACCTTTACCTATGCTCTGGCTGGTGTTAGCCTGCTGGTGACCTCTGAGCTAGCATTTTGTTTTCACTGTCCAGAGGTGACTTCTAACCTAGAATCCTTTAATTCCTACCTTGAACTGCCTCTGCTCTAAATCTCCATAAAATGAAGGTTTAGGATTTCAGGTTCTGGGTTAGACTGTACTTTCTGTGAGTTTGGCAAGATGAGCTGTTGAATCCAACTCTCACTTCATTAGAAATGGTTATAGGCAAGAGTATTTGCATAATCGGCTATGATGAGATATCACTTTCCCAGTTTATAGGAGGGAGGAAAGGCCATTTGGAAAGGGAATAAGCATGCACATTTGAGTTAATGTGATTAATTTAAATTGCAAAGGGATAGCAAAGCTCAACCTTTCATTTGATTCTAAATGAAGGGAAGGGTTCATGTGTGGTGGACAAGATTGGTTTTAAAGCCTCTGGGACAGGAAGGGAAAAGGTCTATCATGCACTCATCCTCTTTTGCAATGCAGATGGATCCTCATGTTGAATAGACTCCATCCCTGAATGCTTACCCTGTTTTATTTTTCACCTTGAATGTATCTTGGTAATCAACATGTGTTTTGAATAAATACAGCTCTGGGACTAATGAAAAATACTCCACTTTTTTCTCTTGACGATTTCTGGAGAATTGTGACATGACCACAATGACACTGTTCTTTCCCCCATGGAATATTTTTCTGCTGGAGGAGGAGTAAACAGGAAGAGAAATATAAAATATGCTTGCAGCCCCATTGATTTTCTGCTCCGTAAAAGAAGAGTGGAAATATTTGTGCCAAAAGCTGGAAAAGTATTCCATTTGTCCTGATTTTCTAAGGAAGGAAAGAAGCAGCTATTTTTTCTTTATATTGTGGTGACCATATATATATATTTATATATATATATATTGTGGTGACCAAAACTGGGTGCAATATTGCAAGTGTGGTCTTATCGAGGCATCATAAAGTAGGCAATTCTGGGTTTTTTTTTTTAATTCTGTTTTTTTTTTTTCCCCTGCAACAAAATGTCCTAAGACTAATAGTATAAAAGAGTTGGAAGGGACTTTGGAAATCTTTTAGTCCAACCCCATGCTTAATTGGGAGACACTATACCATGCTGGACAAATGGCTTCTTAAAAGTTTCTTCTTAAAAGCCTCCAGTGATGTAGCATCCACAATATCTGGAGGTGAATAATTTCACTGATTAATGGTTCTCACTCACAGGAAATTTCTCTTTAATTTTAAGTTGGATCTCTCTTTGATAAGCTTCCTTCCATTATTTCTTGTGCTTCCCTCAAATGCTTTGGAAAATACCTCCCCCTGCTTCCTTGGTGGCTGCCCCTCAAATATTGGAAGACTGCTATCATGAAGATCCCATAAGGTCTGTAAAAAGCTGCAAGTATCCAAAAGAAAATGAAATTCCAGTGATGGCTTCTGGGAAGCAGAAATAGAATTCATCTGTTTCTTGTAATGGGTTTGGTTTATATGAGTCCAGGAGGCCTGGCTTTCATTACACAGAAGAGCCAGTTTTATGTAGTCGTTAAAGGACCTAGGTTGGAAACCACCTTGGATGGTGAAAACAAAATACTACAGTAGTTCAGAGGGCAAAAACACTTATTCCATAATAGCAACAATAAAATAATGTCCACCAAAACACCCCGTGAGAGACCTCCAGGAGAAAAATGTTAACTGTCAGCCCTGAAGCCATTTGGGGATCACCTTCAGGGCTGCTCCAGACAGGTCGATTGGAGCTGTGGGAATGTGAGGGGGAAGGTAGAAATAACTGGAGGGGGGATGTGTAGCCAGAATAACTTTTTTCCCCATGGGAGCCAAAGATGCTCTACCAGGTGGGGCATGGATAAAAGGGCCATGGATAAAAGCCAGCCAGAATTGGGACTGCGACCAAACTCAAATCATTGGGTGTTGCGACAGCAGCCAACTCTATAAAAGGAGCTGCTGCTGCCCTAGTTGTTCGCTCTGTTCTGAAGTCACTAATAAAGAATTGAAGTCACTATTCAATGCCTCGTCTCCGTTCCTTGCACCCACTCTCCCAGATTTAACAGAAAGAAAGAAAGAAAGAAAGAAAGAAAGAAAGAAAGAAAGAAAGAAAGAAAGAAAGAAAGAAAGAAAGAAAGGAAGGAAGGAAGGAAGGAAGGAAGGAAGGAAGGAAGGAAGGAAGGAAGGAAGGAAGGAAGGAAGGAAGAAAGAAAGAAAGGAAGGAAGGAAGGAAGGAAGGAAGGAAGGAAGGAAGGAAGGAAGGAAGAAAGAAAGAAAGAAAGAAAGAAAGAAAGAAAGAAAGAAAGAAAGAAAGAAAGAAAGAAAGAAAGAAAGAAAGAAAGAAAGAAAAACATGCTCATAAACCATTAATGGAAAGTAAGATTGTAGAGAACATTTTTTTCTGATTTGTAGTAAATTATCCAATTCATTTCTACATTAATGGAACCCTTTCTTGCTGCATTAGTGACCTTGAACACTGGAAAGCTTCAGTTAAGTTTTAAGCTTGTTTTTAAACCAACAAGAAACATGTTGCCTTTGGGGAGGATTTAAATGATGATGAAAACCTATGATGGCCTTTGATGGATTTTTAACATCATTCTGGCTTAATTCTAAGAAATACTTGATGACATTATTTTTCTAGAGATTTCTCCCCCTTTCATTTTTAAAAAAGGTACATTAGTTTAAAGGCTCTGATGGACAGGGAAGCAATTTAGGAATACTTTGAATGAAATACTAAAAAATAATAATAAAATCTGCTTTGAAGGAGAAAGAAAGGGAGGGAACAGAGGACAGAGATACAAGAGGAGAAATATCCCATAGTTTCTTTTTGTAGATGTACTATACAAAATAAACTCTATTGAAGTGCAAAAAATTGCAAGTTTCCCCCCTTGGACAGGATCATTGTTTAAGGACACATAGTCCTTGACTTACAACATTTGTGTAATGACCATCCAAAGTTACAATGGCTCTGAAAAAAGTGACTTACAATGGGTCTTTGCACTTACAGCTAATGCAACCTCTCCATGGTCACACGATCAAAATTTGGGTGATTGGCCAGTGGTGGGATTTAAAAAAAAAATAACTATGGGTTCTGGGGCATGGCTTGGTGGCCATGATGGGCATGGCAAGAGAAAGATACTGCAAAATCCCCATTTCCTCACCACCCACTAACCTGCTTTCCAGCTCCGTTCTCCTATGCAGCGCAGCAAAAGAAGACCCAGCCAATCAGCTGGGACTCAGGAGGCAGAGAATAGATGGGGTTGGGGCCAGTCAGAAGTGGTATTTGCTGGGTCTCAGAACAACTCAAAATTTCCGCTACTGGTTCTCCAGAACTGGTCAGAACCTGTTGAAGACTATCTCTGTCTTGGCAATTGGCATATATTTACAACAGTTGTAATATCCCTGGATCGTGTAATCACCATTTGCCCAGCCAGCTTTTGACAAGAAGAAGATGGGGAAATCCAGATTGAATTAATGACTCTATCATTCCCTAAACAGGTGCAATGATTTGCTTAACAACTGTGGCAAAATTCATATAATTTGATGGGACTCGTTTAATAACTGCCTTGCTTAACAACAGAAATATTGGTTTGGTCACCATGATATAAAAAATATATTGAGGCTCTGGAAAGAGTGCAGAGAAGAGCCACAAAGATGATTAGGGGGCTCTTGGCTAAAGCATATGAAGAAGGGTTTCAGGAATTAAATATCTAGATATCTAGTCTAGTGAAAAGAAGGATTAGGGGTGGACATGATAGCAGCGTTCCAATATTTGAGGGACTACCACCAAGAAGAGGGTCAACCTATTTTCCAAAGCACCAGAAGGTAAGACAAGAAGCAATGGTTGGAAGGTAATCAAGAAAGAAGCAACCTGGAACTAAGGAGACATTTCCTGACAGTGAGAACAATCAACCAGGGGAACGTCTATGGAGATTCTCAGTCATTCTGGTCATGGTTGTGCCAAAGGTGATTTTTCAAGAGGCAACTGGACTTTCTAGTTTTTCTTTGAAGACATTTCACTTTTCATCCAAGAAACTTCTTCAGCTCTGAGCTCAAATCTCTTCAAAGAAAAACCAGAAAATCCAACTGCCTCTTGAAAAAAGCACCTTTAGGAGAACCAGTGGAACAGCTTGCCTTCAGAAGATGTGGATCAGAGGCGGGATTCAGCAGGTTCTGACCAGGTCTGGAGAACTGGTAGTGGAAATTTTGAGTAGTTTGGAGAACCAGCAAATGCCACCTCTGACTGGCCCTGCCCCCATCTCTTCTCTGCCTCCCATTGAGTTCCAGCTGATTGGCTGGGTCTTCTTTGGTTGTCCTGCACAGGAGAACGGAGCTGGAAGGCAGGTTAGTGGGGCGGGGAGAGAATGGGATCCTCTGCAGGATCCTTCTCCTGCCACGCCCACCAAGCCACACCACACCCACCAAGCCACGCCCACTGAATCGGTAGTAAAAAAAAAATTGAATCCTACCACCAATGTGGATGTGGTCTATTACTGGAGCCATAAAAAAAATTACTGGACAGACATTTGTCTCGAATGGTATAAGGTCTCCCACTTCAGCAAGGGATTGGCTAGAAGACTGCAAAGTCCTTTCCAACTCTGTTGTTCTGTTTTCAATTGTGGTCTGTAACACTATTTATGTTCTTCTCAGTGGCACAGTAAAACCTGTTTGTTCAGCAATACAATGTGATCCTTATAAAAGGCTCTGCCAAGGGCCCCCAAGGGACAGGTGAACTACTATAGTGGCTCCATTATTATTAACATCTCTTCATCTGCTATTTCTTTCTTGTTTTTATAGCCTTTTTGTCATTCTTTTTAATGTTTTTTTAAATAATTAATAGCAATAATGCTTTCAGAAATTTATCGATCATTTTAGCAATGTGGTACGCTGCCCCAGAAGTCACTTGTTTGGTGAGATGAGTGGCTATATAAACAGACAAATAAATAAATAAAATATCACCTGGTAAGTATTTGTAGATTAGTTTTCAAAGGGACAACTCCTTTCCTTGGCTTTTATTTTTTTTTGTGTGTGTGTATTTTGTTAGCTGGACAATGGACAATTGAAAATGTAGGTTTGTGATGATCTGAAGAATGAAGAAATGAAGAATAACAGAATTGGTAGGGACCTTGGAGGTCTTCTAGTCCAATCCTCCACTGGAGGAGGAGAATAACATAATGAGGTTTTCCTGCGTACATGCAGCTAATCATATAGAATAGAATGGAATGGAATGGAATAGGGAATAGAATAGAATAGGGAATAGGATAGAATAGAATAGAATTCTTTATTGGCCCAGTGTGATTGGACACACAAGGAATTTGTCTTCAGTGCATATGCTCTCAGTGTACAAAAGAAAAAAATAAAATACATTCATCAAGAATCATAAGATACAACACTTAATAATAATCATGGGTTACTATGCACAATCAAAACATACTAGGAAAAAAATAAAACAATATAAATTGTAAAAATATAAGCAACACGGTTATAGTTATAAGTGGGAAGAGATAGGTAATAGGAAGGATGAGAAGAATGATAGTAACACAGTCTTATTAAGTAATTTGATAGTGTTGTTGTGGGAGTTTGTTGTTTAACAGAGTGATGGCATTTGGGGGGAAAATTGTCCTTATGTCTAGTTGTTCTGGTGTGCCTTGTAGCATTGTTTTGAGGATAGAAGTTTAAATAATTTATGTCCAAGATGTGAGGAGTCTGTAGATATTTTCACATACCTACAAAATATGAAAATATGTAGATATTTTCAGGATGTGTGGGAGTCTGTAGATATCACCGCTAACAGCAACAAAGAACCTAACAATTTAAATAGATATTTGTGGGAAAGTGTAACTAGTGGCACAGTTTTCAAGTGAATGCAATCTATCCTTCAGTTTATGGGTAAGTAAGATATAATCTGAAGAATAAATGCCAGCAAGGTACTTATTACTATACTATTCAGCAACTGGGAAACAAAATATTCCACATTCTTGCTGTACATGGAAAGGGATTCTGATAATAATCCTGAGCGTTGATCTGTTTTAAATCATAGACATGAGAGAGTATACATAAATATTCACAGAACTGAAACACACAGATAGACACACATGCTTCATGGAATTTCCAAATGAAAATAATAATTCTTATGGATTATTAAGAAGGTCCGAACCATCCACAAAATTATGAAAGGGATCTTAATGCACTGTGAATTATACACAAGCTTTCTTGGGTGCTGAGGAGAAAGATGATGTATCCTAAACTGTTCCCTTCTTAACTATCCTCAGTGTCTTCAACAATGACTACAATAAGCAAGTCCTACTGGGTTTCTTAGTGAACTATCTCAACAAAACAAGCCATTATCAAACAGCAGCTGCCTGTGAATTAGCTGCAGTATTTATCTCCCATTCCAACTGACCTGAGATGCTTTTCTTTTGCAAAGCAAGGCTTGTTGGCTTCAAATGGCCCCTCAAAATTATCTGCCCAATTTCCCCAAACGTCTCCAAGGGAAAAAGGAAATTCTGCAACCATGCCTTAAGCTTAGCTTTTTCTCCTTGATGGCGTCAATAGAATTTCTAGTGAAAAATTCCAAATGGGTGGGGGAAAATCGCTTGTGATATCTTCTTCTGAGATGGGATAAAACTGAGGCAAGCTAGTTGCAGGAGTTGACCAAGCTAAGCCTGAGGGATGGATCAAATGCACCATCAGTTTCAGATCTCTTGGCACCCACAAGAGATCTATGTCCAGCCCACCTTAAATTTGATAGACCCTTATCTACCCCCAATTTGCCTTGAACATTAAGAGTTCAGATTCTTGTAATGTGTGATATCACACGTTATGTGATCTGCATCCTTGCTGATGTTGAAAGAAATATCCATCTGGGTTCAGTTCCATGTGGGAAGAAAGACACTGGAAACATGGAGGCTGATTGGAAGGATGGTTTAATTGTGAAGCAGAACTACCAAGCATGTGTGATTCTGGGTAGCTGACTATATGGAGTTGAGAAAGAGACCCTCTCTTGATCCTTGCTCTTGAGCTTCCTGTTCCTGTGCAAGAAATGTATTCCATTGGTTGCTGTAGTCAGACTCCCATGTGGGGTTGGTTTGTCTAAATCAAGCTTGAAGCCTGCTGGGTGATGCAAAGAACAGGCTTGTGTCCTGAAAGGGTGTTGGACCATTCCTATTGTGTCTTAATGGCTTTCCTGGTTTGGATCTTGAGTGAGGGCTGATCCTACCCTTCTACCTAATTCTACCTTTGTTCAAAATATCCTGTCTTGAATGGACTGCCAAATCTGCATTTCTAAAACTGGCCTCAGTTAAGTATCTGGTTGGGCACAAAGACCTGTGGCTCTGAGTTCTGTTTCCTTTAAGATTTCCATCTCTCTTTTATGGGAAATATAATATTCTGCCCTTTTAATTATTTCTCAAAATATTTCATTCTTCTAGGAGAGGGGAGAGTACTAACTTTCTACGCTGGTCTCAGGCAAAAGAAATCAGGAAGCCGGACAATTCTGATGACTGAACTGCATTCAATAAACCTGCAGTCATTGGAATCGTCCTACTTTCTGATTTCTTACTCCCGACACCAGCAAGGATGCAGATCACGCAACATGTGAGATATCACAAAGAAGGATAGCAACATTCAAACCTTGCAACTTGATAAGTGAGGCCCTCCTTGCTTTTCCCATGAACATTTCTCTTCAATTCTCTTCTCATTTTAAAGAAATTTGACGAGGTAGGAAAATGAATAATCTGCCTGCACATAGTTTTTACTGAGCTGTTGGATAGCTGATTTACAGCATAGTTTTATATATATATATGTTTTCTTAAGTTTTCGCGGGTACTTACATGTCTGGCATTCAGCTTTGTTCGGGTATTTTCCCACGTGGTGCTTTTAAAGTTGTAGCAACATTTCAACAGAATCTCATCTGCCATCATCAGGCTTCTGTATGGTGTTTGTCTTGAGTCAGACTTTTACAGTGGTTTCAGATTTAAATTTGGGGCAGCCTATTGCTGTGTCTCTCAACCAATCAGGAGGAAGAAAAAACCATTCTGACACAGCAATAGGCTGCCCCAAATTTAAATCTGAAACCACTGTAAAAGTCTGACTCAAGACAAACACCATACAGAAGCCTGATGATGGCAGATGAGATTCTGCTGAAACGTTGCTACAACTTTAAAAGCACCACGTGGGAAAATACCCGAACAAAGCTGAATGCCAGATATATATATATATATATATATATATATATATATATATATATATATATAAAGTCGCTGCATGTGTATATTAGCCCTTTTTTTTTTTTTTTTTGCATTAACCATATCAAAGCTGTTTTGACTCATTCCTCTAATCTCAGGTTCAAAACTATCCCCTTGAAGTTCTGTACTGTGAATTTTGACTCAGGGGAAGCTTTGTGTGAGAAGTTTTCAATTGTAATTGAGTCATTACATCAACTTCTCCCCCCCCCCCCCACAGACACACTTCCTTCCTCTCTTTCCTTTCTTGAGTGAGTGTTTTGCATAGTGAGAAGATCTCACTGAATATAATGTGTTTACTATAGAAAATCTTAGCTAATGCTATGTGGTGGGTGGTTTATGCAAAGACTATTATGGGCGGGTGGGAAGCCTGGGGATTTTGTTGGCATGGCAATAACAAATGAAATTCAGAATGAGCCAAAATTCAACTGGAACTCTGCTGGTCCATTTACTTCACAATGCAAGGAATTGAATATATGTAAAGAAGATTGGACATAATTTGGAGCATGCATTCTGACATATGCTTTCGGCCATGCAACTGAATTAGTTAAGAAGAGCTTTCCAACATTTCTAGATGGGGAATAAAAACCACAGGATTTCAGAATAATAGTGTTGGAAGGGATCTTGGAGATCTTCTAGTCCAATGCCCTGCCCAAGCAGGAGACCATATACCATTCCAGACAAATTGCTGTCCAGTCTCTTCTTAAAAGCCTCCAGTGATGGAGCACCCACAATTTCTGGAAGCAAGCTATTCCTCTGATTAATCGTCCTCACTATCAGAAAATTTCTCCTTAGTTCTAGGCTGGATTTCTTCTTGATAAGTTTCCATCCATTACTTCTTATCTAGCCCTCAAGGTATTATCGCATTTTATTTTTTTCCCATCCTGATAACATCATAAATTATTTTCAAAAATTCCACATTCAAAACACCAAGCTCAACGTAGGAAAACAGGCCAAGAATGGAAATGATGATGGAAGATTATACAGTTGATGCAATCAGTCTCACCCTAAAGTGACAAAAAACTCATGGCTTCTTCATAGCCATTTAACATGAAGAATTCATATTTTTTTTTCTTTTTAAACTTTCAGTGGATCAACAAAACACCATAGGCACATATTGGGCTTAAATGAAAGTAGTTAGCTTTATTATTTTTTTCTCTTCTTTCTCTCATCAAAGTTCTTTAAAGGGAGAGTTTAAATGCTAATGTCAAAACATTATCAACCCTCTTTCTTTTTTGCTGAAATATTTTCAACTGAAATAAATGAGAAACCATTTCTGTCCTGAGTTCTCACATCTGCTAAACTGATATTGCTTTTCTATATACTCTGACAATTAAGTCAAAGCATTCATATCTAACTATTCTATGGTTTCTGTTCCTGGGGCTTAAACAAGAATTTGTTTGTGAAGTAAGATGCACAGGCTTCCCTCTCCAACATCAATATTGATTTTTCTTTAGTCTTCTAACAGGACACAGCTAACTTCTATACTCTGGGAGATTAAAAAAAAATTCAAGTATATAACATCCAAGGAGATAAATTGTTGAATTTGGCCTCTATTTAGTGACTATCACAGTCAAGTTAAGAAGGAACAGCACTCTGCAAAATATATAATAAATGCAAAAATTCAAACAAAGAGAATAACAGAGTTGGTGCTCAGGAGGGAAACCCTATATCATTCTGGATAAATGGGTGTCCAATCTCTTCTTAAAAACCTCCCAGTGATGGAGCACCCACAGTGATGGAGGCAAGTTGTTCCACTGATTAATTGTTCTAGCTGTCAGGAAATTTCTCCTTAGTTCTAGGTTGGATCTCCTTGATAAGTTTCCATCCATTGCTTTTTGTCCTGACTTCAGGTGCTTTGGATAATAGGTTGACCCGGCCTCTTCTTTGTGGCAGGCAGCCCTGTAGATATAGGAATACTGCTACCATGTCACCTCTAGTCCTTCTTTTCACTAGACTAGACTACTCAATTCCAGCAACCATTCTTCATATGTTTTAGCCTACACTCCAGAGGTGATATTCAACAGGTCCTGACCAGTTCTGGAGAACAGTAGTGGAAATTTTGAGTAGTTCAGAGAATCAGCAAATACCACCTCTGGCTGGAGTTCCTTCTCCTGCCACGCATACAAAGTCACACTCACAAAACCAGTAGTAAAAAAAATAAATGGAATCCCATCACTTCTACACTCCCCTAATCATCTTTGTTTCTCTTCTCTGCACTCTTTCTAGAGTCTCAACATCTTTTTTTTAATATTGTGGTGACCAACAAAGCTTTTCTTGACCCTCTGCTTTCAGAAAAAAAAGATTGTAAGAACTATGTCTTCCTCTTGATTTAATTAATATTTTATTCAAGAAAATGTCATGAAGCAAACCATGACATAGGTTCTTATATCTTTGTATTGCTTCTTGAAAGCAGATTCTCCTGGACATATTTCCAAAACAGGCAGATAAGTGGTAGATAAAAATTCCCTTGTATACAGCCTTCCCATATTCTATTAAATAAAAGCAAAATATGAGTGAAAATGCTATTTACTGAGTGTTTGCATTACTGCCTGAACCTATAGTTAGATGCTGCATGAGAAGGAACACTCTTTTAAAATCCAACTGCATATTTTGTATCCAATTAGTAGGTAAAGAGTACCTTTAGATACCCTTACATAATTCTAACAATTATGTATGGGTATTGGATGCTCTCATTCATCACTCCATTCTCGTTTAGCATCAAAATAGCTGCCTATCTTTACTGGAAGTTTATATATGCATAAAGTGTACATTTATTATGAATGGAACATCCAAAGCAATGGAAATATCAATTAATCATGTAACCATTCAGTTTAATTTCATTTGATCTGCTGCAGAAAACCTATTTTCTTTCAACATTCATAGAAAGGGATATGGACTGGCAGGATTCCAGGTAATTACTGTAAATGGCACTTGAAACTACATCTCCATGTGTTTGAAACAACTTAATCTTTGCTGTCATAGCATGTATGACTCCATGTCACTTTGTTATGGTGTATTCTAGCACTTTTGAAGACTATTCAAAACCTTTACAGTTAGAAACTCATAGATTGTCTTTTGGGTATAAATAATGCATGAATTATATCAGTGAAAGAATCTTCTCTAGGAATATAAATGACCATGCAGACTTGAAAAAGATTTGTTTTTAGGCAAGAAAAGCCAAATGCACAAGTATAGAATAAATGGTACCTGTAATAAAAACAAGAGAGATCTAGTAGAGGATCACTTGAATATGAGTCAGCCAAAAGAAGCCAATACAGGCCTTGGCTGCATTAATAGAGGGATAGAATCAAGATCATGGGAAGTGTTAATGCCACTTTATAATGGCTTGGTAAAACCACCCTTGGAATATTGCATGCAGTTTTGATCGCCACGATATAAAAAATGTTGAAACTCTACAAGAAGTACAAAGAAAAGCAGCACAGATGATTAAGGCACTGGGGGCTGAAACATTTGAAGAACAGTTTCAGGAATTGGATAGTTCTAGTTTAATGAAAAGAAGACTGGGGTTGATATGATGGCAGTGTTCCAATATCTCAGGGGCTGCCTCAAAGAAGAGGGAGTCAAGCTATTCCCCAAAGCACCTGAGGGCAGAAGAAGAAGCAATGGGTGGAAACTAACCATAGAAAAAAGTAACCTAGAACTAAGGAGAAATTTCCTGGCAGTGAGAACAATAAACCAATGGAACTCCTTGCCTTCAGAAGTTGTGGGTGCTCTTTTAAGAAGAGACTGGACAGTCATTTGCCTGAAATGGTATAGGGTCTCCTGCTTGAGCAGTGGATTGGACGAGAAGACCTCCAAGGTCCCTTCCAACTCTGTTATTCTATTGTGTTCAGTTTCCTGTATACTGGAAAACAGAACACATCAGTTTCACCAAGCAAAGTATCTTTTTCTTGATTTACTAATATCAATCTAAATCTGTTTTTTTTTTTTAAAGTAGTGAACTTGGATGGAAGAAGCCTGTCATATAGACCAGCAATAAACTAACTCATCCCCATTATTGCAGGTGTGAAGGAATGTAAGGTACCCAAGTGGCTTAAAGGTCACCTAACAACATTAGTGATAACACACTGATTGTAGCTCAGCCTATTTAGCCACTCAGTCCATTAAAAAAAATGTAGATGAACATTAATAATGTGTAACTAATTTAATGTTAAGGGATTTTTTTTTCTTTTAAAAAAACAATGTTGGAGTTCATTGTGATAATTTTATTCATCCAGGTGTTTGGCAGAGGTCTCTGTTTAATTAGGTAGCAAAGGTTTCCCTTAACAATTTCAACAAACTAGGAGATGTTTCCATCTATAATTCATGCTTTATTACAAATATGAGGAAGCAAATCCAATGCAAGAAGTGCTGTCTCAGCTGTGTAAATGCCATTTGTTTTCTGAATATAATAAGTATGCTGTTTACCTGGAGAAATAACCAAATAGACAGGCCTTCTTTTGCATAAATAATCTGCAGAGGGAGAAAATGGGGGATAAACATAAGGGTTGCTATGTGATGGTTTTCTTCTAGTGTAAACCATGTATTTTGTGAAAGAATTGCAAGAATTAATGGTAAGAAAAGGATAGTTAGTTCTGATATTTACCACATGTGGTTTTATTATCCTGATGTCATCCAGAACATGTCCACATTCATTTCTCTGGGTATTTGGGGGCTGCAGATACGTGCAAATTCTTTTAGATATTTTTAATCTTGGAAAATAACTATGCAGCCCTTAGGCACAGTGGATGCTGGGCTTGAGATGTTTTGTGTAAATTATCCCAAAACCTGAATACTGTTAAGCTGGAAAGAAATTGAAACTCATCAGGTTCAAGGCTGGACATTGTCCCTCAACTTCTATTGGTTTTGAAAAGTGCAACCCATTCCTAGACATGAAATGAAACAAACAAAATGTTAAAAAGTTATGGTATTTATGTAGTTATTTACCAAGCACATCTAAATTATATTAAAGTAGTAAAATATATTTACAACCCACAAGGCATGTCACAACTGTTGAGCACCCCTAATGTTTGGAAATTGAAAATTGAAAAATCTGACACACCCTACTAGCCAGTTATAATGAAGAAGGAATATCTATCTATCTATCTATCATCTATCTTTCTCCAAATGAGCCAATATGGGGTGTGTCCATGTTTAGATGTAGTCCTGACCATTGCATATCAAAGAACATAATTCAGAAGAATGGGGTCAATCAACATAAGGGAAAGGGCAATCAGCAAGGTTAGCTTCAGGGCTGATAGTTGTTCAACAAGGGGGAAAATGAGGGAGAGAGAATACAAAATAATAGACAAAATAATAGTCCCCATCAAATAGACCATTCTCAAATATTTTTTCTTCACTAAGTCCATTCAAAATTATCATTTTTAAATGGTGCATACCTGCACTCTCTCAACTAAGGTTCCTATCTTCAATGAACAACATCTGATTCCACGCCCCCCCCCCCCCCCCAAAAAAAAATACCCTTATAACAGACATTGGGATGAGAAAGGTGTTCCAAATTAGTTTACAGTAGAAGACTAAAATGAGACAAGTTGCGACATGACAAATGACTACTGCATAGTGGAGTGAAGCTGTTATTCCCAGAAGGTCTGCTTATTAATTTTTTTTTTTTTTGAAGGTGTCACACCAGGGGTGATAAATGAATTCTGGTGTTTAGTGACAATGCCTCCTATGGACAAACAAGTTCATTAAAATTGCAGGCGCCTTTAGCTCTCCATAACAACTTGCCCGAAGGTTAACATTTATTGTTCTGCATTGCCAACATTCAGCTTTTATGGGGCACATTTATATGCTAAATTGCCTATTATGTTAAGTTGTAAGTTTCCATTTAGCAGCATCAGGAATAAGATTTGACTATAAGTGTTTCAATTTTATTAGCTCTCTGTCAATCTTCTTAATAGCTCAAACTTCCTGGGGGCAGACATACCAAAAAACAAAACAAAGAAACTCCCCAAAAACCATGTCCTCCTCTCAACTCAAGTCATGTCCCATCCTCAACAAGTGTACTTCCCAAAGGTTGTCTTCTTCTCTTCTTCTCCTCACCCCCAGATTGTAATACAAAGATATTGATTGGTTTGTGATTCTGGTCATCACTGAGAAATCAAAGTACTTCAATGGAACTTTCCCACAAGCAATAGCTAAATGATAACAACACTTAAGCAATTATTGCAGATCAATCTGTCTAAGTAATGACCACTTCCTCAGTTAACAAGCCCAAAGTAACACAGCTGAAAACACTCCAAAATGGGAATCGCATACGAATAAAGATAGCTGGCAAATTCTAATAATAGAATTCTTTATTGGCCAAATGTGATTACATACATAGTTTGTCTCTGGTACATAAGCTCTCAGTGTACATACAAGCAACAAGTGATAAATCATGACCATAATCATAAAATACATCCATCATAAATCATAAGACGCAACACTCAGTGATAGTTGTAGGATACCAAATAAGCAATCAACATAAATCATACTTGGGGCCAATCCTTAGAAGGCAAGGTTGCACATAGGTGGAAACTCAGTCTTTGAAGGCATATTCTGCCTGCAAGTTTTGTTTCAGATTCTTTAGAAAAAATAATTAGAAGTTTGTTCCACCAAACACTGAATTTTATCTGGATTTAGGATGTTGCCATGCACTGTGCTGAACCATCTGTAAGTTAATTGTGGCTGTTTTGGAATAAACCACAATTAGCTGAGTTTATATTCTCTATTAGATATGAGGTTCATATAACATACTCAACCTGTAACAGATTGCAGGGAAGGTGGGAGAATAAGAATGAAGGTTAGTCAATCAAGAGATAGGAATGAAATCTGTTGGTAATCTATCTGATGAATGGCAGTGAAGTCAGGATGATTCATGAACCCAGTTGGTACCTTCATAAATTGAATTTTCTCCACTTTTGGAGAAACATCAAAAGATATGTCTATTTCACAGGTTTCTTCATAATTTGCTGAAGTTATTTTAACATTCCTCCTTGTCCATTGTCTTTGTTTATTTACCAGGGTTGTCCTTAATACAACTGCTGCTTGATGCCAACATCTTTGCGGCAGATGTGATGAAACATGACAGACAGAATTCTAGACAGGGCACCAAAAGTTCTTTCATTGTGATAGTGAAATTTAGAAAGTCAGCATATCCTAATCAAAAAGCTCTGTTCGCATTTGAACTTCCTTACATCTTAAAGGTTAGTGAAGGCTGAACTTCATCAAATCCAAGATGACTTTTTCAAAGGTAATAAGTTAATATAAAAGTAAAGTCACTAACTTGCAGCTGCAAAGACTTGGGAGCAAATGGGAGAAGAATGCTAGCACCTATTTAAATCCCCCCCCCCCAAACCATTTAAAGAAAAGTCTTAGTTAATGCTGACTTTAATCAAAGGTCTTTTGCAAAGAACTTAAAGGTGACAAGTCAGCAAAGGAAAGCTTATTTAAAGACTGTACTTTAGAATTTGAAAGCTAAGAGCCTTAACAAGCATAATCTTCCAAGGAATTATTATAAATTACATTAAAAGTTCAAACTTTGTTTATTAAAGGAAGAATTCAGGAGCCCCTTAAAAGAGGAAGAAGAAGTTAAAAAGTTGCATGCAAAAGAAAAGGTCAAAGATACTGCCAGGGTGGTATCTTCAAGCTAGTTGCCCAGTTTCTGGAGGTGCTGTGTGAACATGCAATCATGGTTCCTTGAGTATATAGAATGGAAATTATGGTGTGGTATTGTTAGCCTGGGTATCAATGGGCAATTCAGATGGGGATATCTATTTTTATAGGACTTGACTTTTTTCTTCTTCTTAAACCTCCTCTTCAATTTGTGAAGCAGGGGGATGTGCTAATAAAATTGCTTGGAAAGGCAGAAGAATATACAAGAAATTCAATAACAACTTATGGGGGATTTGCATATTCTTTTGTGGACCTGCAAAGAGGAAATATTTATAAGGGCCGACAGGTAATGGAAATTAGGTTCAATATGGACCACGGAAATTAGGTTCCATATGGAAAATTGTTGCAATCCTTGGGCCTTTTTGTAAAGTCCCCCATCTCTCCCTCCCCCCATTTTTAAATTTATTTTCACAACTTGAAGATTCAAGGATCTGGTGCAAAACAATGGAGATTAGCAAGAAGGAAAATATATGTTCAGCTCCTCAATGACCTAAGTGACCCTGAAGAGGTATCCTGTACTGACCTCAACCTGCAGCTGTAGCTGATGCCCTACAAATCAACTTTTCAATAGCAATAGCACTTATAATACTTCACGGTGCTTTATAGCCCTCTCTAAGTAGTATAGAGAGTCAGCCTGTTGCCCCCAACCATCTGTGTCCTCAGTTTCCCAACCTCGGAAGGATGGAAGGCTGAGTCAGCCTTGAGCTGGGATGGAAGGATAGGGAAGGGAAGGGAGGAAAATAGCCATACCACTTAGACTTACATACCACTTCACAGTGCTTTACAGCTCTCTCTAAGTGGTTTACAGAGTCAGCCTCTTGCCCCCAACTATCTGGGTCCTCATTTTACCGACCTTGGAAGGAGTCAATAGCAATAGCACTTAGAATAGCTGAGTCAATAGCGATAGAACACTTAGAATAGCTGAGTCAATAGCGATATAAATAGCCCTTAGACTTGTAGGCCACTTCACAATGCTTGACAGTCCTTCCTCTAAGCATTTTACAGAGTCAGCATATTGTCCCCAACAATCTGGCTCCTCATTTTACCCACCTCAGAAGGATGGAAGGCTAAGTTAACCTTGAGCCTGATGAGATTCGAACTTCTGAACTGCTGGCAATCGGGAATCAGCAGGATAAGCCTGCAATATTGCATTCTAACCACTGCATTCTAGTTCTGTAATATAAATTCCTAACTCTTGAGCTAAATACTTAATCCAGTAGAATTCTTGTCACTGGGAGAGACAGAGAAATACAGCTAGTCCTCGACTAATAAGAGAGTTTGTTTGGTGATCATTTGAGGTTACAACAAGCACTGAAAAAATAACTTAGGACCATTTTTCACACTTAATTTGCAGCATTCCCATAGTCAAGTGATCAAAATTCACTTTTTGCAACCTTCAAACAAGCAAAGTCAATGGGGAAAAATTCATATTCACATAACAACCATGTTACTAACTTAACAATGGCAGTGATTTACAATTAAAGATTGTAAAATGGGACAAAAAAGGTGTGTGAAAATTGGACAAACTTTACTGAACAAATGTCTCACTTAGGAACAGAAATTTGGGGCTGAATTGTGGTTGTAAATTGAGGACTGCCTGTACAGGGTAGAGCAAATCTTAAATATGCCTTAGATAGATTCATCAGTCTATTTCTCTTGGATCTCACTTGCTCTACTAGCATGCTTCCCTCAGGTTCCTGACAGTGCAATTATTGTGAAGTTAAGTCCAAAACATTTCTGTTCCAGGCTGTATTCATTTCTCAATATTCCGCATTAAGAAGCAATTCAGTAACAGATATTGTAGAGAGAAATAAGCTAGTACACCTGATTACATTTTACATCTCACCACAAAGCCATAATCATTTAAAGGAAATGAATTACTCATTGAGGAGACACATCATACACGGAGCGAGATATATTATACGCTGAATTCCATATCTCACTTAGGGCATCCGATAGATCATAGAAAGGGACGGAGGTATTTCACCTGCTGAATGAAATGTATTACCTTGTGGAGCCCAGATCTATCGCCTGAATTAGATGCATCACCTTCTGAACCAGGTCCATCATCTACTGAATTAGATACATCAACTGTTGAATCTAATACATAAGATAATAAATCAAAGACACTACTCATTGATTCAAAGAAACTGAAATGAATCAGATCTCCGGGCACTTAAAACATGAATATGACCAGCTTCTGTGAAATATATAAATGTATTGGGTACATATATGAAAATGAGAAAGACAGGGAGACAAAGATGCCTATCATTAGAAAGAAAACAATAATTGAAGCTTTTAAACTTACATAACACTAACATTTATTTGACATACAATTAGGATGGATGTCATTTTTAGAATAGTGCAGAGTTCTCATTGGATCAAAGTGATCTCAGCCTTCCATCTTTCTGAGATTGTTAAAATGAGGACCCAGATTTTTGGAGGCAATATGCTGACTCTGTAAACCACTTAGGGCTGTAAAGCACTGTGAAGTGGTATATAAGTCTAAGTGCTATTGCTATTGCTACTTGGATAGACATTTACATTTTCCTATTGCTTACCACCATTATGTCTGTTGGAACAATGTACAGTAAATGAGCCTTCACAGTGTAAGGTCAGCTCCAACACTGAGTCAAACTGCATAGTCAATTGAGATGCTAAAATCTGAAAGTCAACTTTCCAGTCATTTCTGGCAGAGACTAGACTGGAAGACACAACTCTATCTGTGGTAGAACGTAGTCTGGATTTCCAAGAGAGACGGTTCACATCCAGAAGGCCAAGAAGCAGTGAAGTTTAGATAGTTCGGGAGGCAGAAAATAAAAAATGATTCCTCTTTAGCAGTTCTTGTAGTATATCTATTGTTATGGACTAAGCCAACACAGCGATACAACCCTAAACAGCTTTACTTTACAGCAGGCTTGTAATCCTGCACTTCTCATTGGCCCGTAAATAGCGAGTCATGATTGGTCGTTTTTGGCCAGTCTGATTGGCTGTTAACGGGGCCCCCTGATTGGACGCTTGTGAAAGCGGTAAACTCAGTTCATTGGTTGTTTTGACAGCAGCCAGTTCTATAAAAGAGCTGCTGCTGCCTGTGTATTTGCTTTGTTCTTATTTTCAATAAAGAGTTGAAGTCACCGTTTGATGTCTCGTCTCCGTTCCTTGCGCCCATGCTCAGGACATAACACTGGCGACGAAGGTGGGATGCGGAGACGATAGAGCTGACTAAGTACGCATCGAACAAGACAGAGCACGTGGCAAAAGAGCGCACGCAACAAATGGCAAGATGACCAGCGGCGCCATACCACCTGCTCCATTTGACTCAGCAACCGAAGACTGGGACTCGTATATAGATCGCTTCTGGATGTTCCTGGAGACCAACAATTTAAAAGATGCTACGCCTGGCAAGAAACGAGCGGTGTTCCTGACTCATTGCGGCCCCACCGTTTTCAAAATGGCTAAAGCACTAGCAAAACCGGCGGAAGTGAAGACCATGGATTGGGATACCCTCGCTCCAATCCTCCAGGCCCATTACGTACCCACAGTACCTACACTGATACGAAGACATGAATTTTACCAGAAGGACCAATGGAAGGATGAGAACGTTGGAAATTTCATAGCTGACCTCCGGAACCTAGGAGGCCTTTGTGGTTTGCAAACTTAGAGGAAGCCCTAAGAGACCGCATAGTTCTGGAACTAAATGCACCACATGTGCAGAGTAAACTGATGGCGAAAAGAGACATCAGCCTTACAGATGTCATCGCCGACGCTACTGCAGCAGAAGCAACCAGGAAGTCAGCCGCTCGAATGCGCCAAGCGAACGCACTGCTTTGCCAACTCACTAATGATAGCCCACTTGCCACTGAGAAGGACACTACCACCACCCACCATGAAGACCTCAAGTCATCCTCAGACAGTGAGGAAGAGGAGGTCAACCGACTCCGCTTGGAACGAGAGCAAAGGAACCAGAGACGTCCATGCCAATGTGCTGGTTGCGGGGCAAACCACCCACGATCGGACTGCAAATTCCTCGACGCACTCTGCCGTACTTGCAGAAAAAGAGGCCACATCGCAAAAGTCTGCAGAAGCAAGTGAGAGTCCAGTCCCAGCCGAAGGGAGAACAACCTCTGTCAGGAGACAGGCAAACCTCCTGAGAACCGGGACCGCCTGAACCACCAATGGAACAACCACTACTACTACAGAAACCAAGCACCTGCCTTTTCAATGAAACGAGAAGAGGCCCACCAAACCATTACTATTGGCCATGCTTCATTGTTCGATGCAAAAAAGATCCACGTAAAGGTTACTATTGAGAATCTACCATGCGTGATGGAGGTCGATTCAGGATCATCCCTATTGATGGTATCCTGGAAAACCCTCAAACAGCTGATCCCTGCCATCTCCCGCCAGGACCTCAGCATGCAACGAATCATCCTGAAAGACTACCAGGAAAACAGAATTCCAGTTGTTGGTTCCAGCCACGTCCAAGTATCCTTCAAGGACCGCACAGCGACGCTTCCCCTGACTGTCGTCGATCGTGACCGACCCAAGCTTGTTAGGGTTACAGTGGTTCGCCCCACTCGGGATTGAACTAGCCAGCATACACCAAACCAGAAGCCATGACTGGGAAGAGGCTCTCATCCAGGAATTCCAGGATGTGTTCACAGGAACATTAGGCAAGTACAAGGGGACCCCTATATCATTTAATCTCAGCCCTGATGTAGCTCTCATTTGGCTTAAGCCTCATCAGGTACCTTTCACCTTAAAACCTAAAATCGATGAGCAGCTAGATAAACTGATAGCCCAGGGCGTATTGGAACTGATTGACCATGCCCGTTGGGAAACTCTGATAGTAACGCCCATGAAGCCAGATGGTTCATTAAGAATTTGTTGGGACTATCGGGCCACCCTAAATCATGGTCTTCAACAGAGTGCTTATCCAGTACTGGTGGTTAAACACCTTCTTCATTCCCTGGGTGGTGGAAAAAATTTGCGAAATTGGACTTCGCTCAGGCGTACCAGCAACTCCCTGTGGACGCAGCAACTGCAGAATCCCAGACAACAGTTACACATAGAGGCGCTTTTAAGTGCAATAGACTCCAATTCGGAGTAAGCGTGGTGCCGGGCATTTTCCAAAGTTTAATGGAGAGACTATTACAAGGCATAAAACGCATCGTGCCTTATTTTGACAACGTCCTAATAGCTGCCCCCACTAAAGAGTTATTAGTACAATGGCTCAGGAAAGTTCTGCAGAAATTCAGACGCAGGTCTTAAAGTAAAATGAGACAAGTGCCAACTTTGTACAGAGAAAGTGGAGTTCCTGAGATACCTTCTCGACAGACAGGGAATCCACCCCACCGAAAAAAAACTAACCGCAATCAAAAACACCCCGAGACCTAGGAATAAGACAGACTTCCAAGCCTTCCTGGGACTAATTAACTTTTATAACATCTTCTTGCCCCAGAAGGCAACCGTAGCCAAGCCCCTACATAGACTTCTCGATAAAAGAGCTTCCTGGGTCTGGGGACAGCGTGAAGAGAGAGCATTCCAAGAGGTAAAAGACCTCTTAACCTCCGATGCTGTATTAATGCAATACAACGAGACTCCACCCTTAACAGTTACCTGTGATGCCTCACCATTTGGAGTGGGAGCCATTTTAAGCCACGTCCTACCAAATGGGAATGAGGCACCTATTGCGTTCTTTTCGAGAACTTTGTCTAAAACCAAAAGGAATTATAGTCAACTTGATAAAGAGGCCCTCACTATTGTATCCGCAATTAAACGCTTTCATGAATATGTATATGGGAGATCCTTTACCATAATTACAGACCACAAGCTGCTACTTGGTATTTTGGCAGGAAACAAACCAACTCCCCATATCTTATCACCAAGAATGACACGTTGGTCAGAATTTTTATGATTACCGATTGCAACACCGCCCGGGGAAAACCATTCCCCACGCTGATGCTTTGAGCCGCTCTCCACTTCCAGACATCATAGAGGACCCTGCTCCAACCTTAGCTGTATTGCAAATTGAAACCCTTAAATCGCCATCGCTGACCGCTCGAGACATCGGCTTAGAAACAAAAAAGGACCCGGTTTTGGCACAAGTCCTCAGCTGGGTAGAACGAGGTTGGCCGGTCAGCGCAACCAATGACACGTTCAAGCCATTTAGGAATCATCAAACAGAGTTATTCTCCCAGAAAGGCTGCATAGTGTGGGGAGACAGAGTCATAGTCCCGGAGAAATTGCAATATAGGGTATTGAAAATGTTGCACGATGGACATCCAGGCATCGTGCAGATGAAGGCATTAGCCAGGAGTTACATATGGTGGCCTGGCTTAGACAAACAGATAGAGACCTGGGTAGCAAAATGCAGCAAATGCCAGGAGACTTGCTCCACTCCTCCAAAAACTCCCCCAACTCAATGGGAAATGCCTCGAGGTCCTTGGTCCCATATCCACATCGATTTTGTGGGACCCACAAGAGGACACACTTTCCTCCTGACAGTTGATGCCTATTCAAACTGGCTCGAAGTCCACAAGATGAAAAGCACCACCACAGAGGCAGTCACTAAAAAACTGAATAAACTATTTGCTACCCACAGATTTCCAGATGTCCTGGTCTCCGATAATGGGCCCCAATTCACTGCCCTGCCATTCGAACAGTACCTGGCAGATTGGGGCATCTGCCACGCCTTAACATTGCCAGCTCACCCTGTGGCCAATGGTAGGGCTGAGCGAATGGTTCAATTTGTAAAACAGACCTTGCACAAAATGGACCACGGTGACATTGACGACAAAATAAACCGGATGCTTCTCCTCCAGCACATAACCCCAAACAGTACCACGAACAAAACCCCAGCTGAACTCCTGATGGGCCGGAAACTTCGCTCACATCTCAATCACCTCCACCCAAACTACATGCCGGAACAACCCCCAGGATCCAGCAGCAAGTGTCGGACATTCCAGAAAGGTGACCTCATGTTTGCGAAAAACTTCTCAGGCAACCTATTGTGGGTCCGCGCGACCATAACGCAACTTACGGGACCCCGATCCTATCGCCTACAAGCTACAGATGGTAAGATGTGGAAACGCCACATAGACCAACTCCGTTCCAGATTAGCACCTAGTCCTATTTCAGCCCCAGAACCTCTAGCTGGGGGGGGGGAGGAACATTGAGGAGATTGAAGAAGAAATGATAATCGAAACCCAACAGCCTACATAACCAAGCAGGGGATACTCACCATCAGAAGGAGAACCGAGGCAGGGAGTGGCCTCACTGCGTGACAGCACTGCAATGGAAACAGATCCAGGGAACCCGGAAGACAGCATTGGCATAAGCAGGGAAAGCAGCCCAGGGCCACAATCTTCCCCATCCAACCCAGCTAGCAGCCCACCGGAACCAGAACCAGGACAGAAACTGGTGGAACAGCGCAGGTCAAGCAGACAGGTGAAGCGACCTGCCTACTTATGGGAATACATCACCCCACCCCCTCAGACGGAACCTGGGGGGGAGGGGTGTTATGGACTAAGCCAACGCAGCGATACAACCCTAAACAGCTTTACTTTACAGCAGGCTTGTAATCCTGCACTTCTCATTGGCCCGTAGATAGCGAGTCGTGATTGGTCGTTTTTGGCCAGTCTGATTGGCTGTTAATGGGGCCCCTCTGATTGGAAGCTTGTGAAAGCAGTAAACTCAAATCATTGGTTGTTTTGACAGCAGCCAGCTCTATAAAGGAGCTGCTGCTGCCCAAGTATTTGCTCTGTTCTTTCTTTACAATAAAGAGTTGAAGTCACCGTTCGATGTCTCGTCTCCGTTCCTTGCGCTCATGCCCAGGACTTAATATCTATAGTGATGCAAATGCTTTGTTTTGCTTTCACAAGATTTCTAGCTATAGTTGAAGAACAATAAAATAAATTGATCAGAAGTAATTCCACGTGTTTTCCTTGGTTCTTGGGGGATCGTGATTCTGTGCAATCAGCCACCTAAAATAGAGTTCAGAACATTTTCCTTGGCAGTGGAATGTTCTTCATAAGTGGATAAATTCTACCCCTCCTTCCCTAACTACAGGCTTATTTTAAGTTTGAGATGCACCTAAGATTCCTAGATAACACTGTGTGTGTTTTACAAGAACTCTTGATGCAGCTCTAAGGTATTTTGCAAATATCACCACTATATAACAAGGCATAAGTCTGACTAAGTATAAATTAAAGCAGGGGTGTCCAACCTTGGCAACTTTAAGACTTATGGACTTCAACCCCCAGAATTCCTCAGCCAGCTTTGCTTAAAGTTGCCAAGGTTGGACACCCCTGAATTAAAGAGAATGAAATCAGTTATAATGTTTACTTTGGTCCTCCCAAGTTTTGGAAAGTATCCTCTAATCTTTCCGGTATCTGTTTATGGTGAGATTTTAATTGCACAAACAATATCTTCTCTTTTGTCCCAATCACTGCATCACACTGGTTGTATGCTACAGAATTAAGTCATATATGCCAAGTTGGGCCTTTGCCTCTTTCATGATGTCTTTCTTATTCTGAGGGAGAAAAAAAGTGACCTAGATAAAGAAGTACAATTTCTACAACTCAATCTTTTGTCTGACTTTGAAAAATATAGCTTGTCTTTTTCTAATGCTGTTCCTGCCTCCCCGCCTTTCTTTTTTGCTCCCCGATCTTGAGGAAAATACATTTACACTTTTTACAATCACAGCCTAGTAAGAGAAACATTGTGTGAATTCTTTTCTTTTGTTCCCTTAATGGAAAACAAATGTGAAGACTTCTTCCTCTTCTCTAAAAGCATGTGAAGTGTTCACATCAAATAATTGCATCAGTTCCACAATTGGAAAGAAGACAGGAGACAAAATGTCTGCCGTTCACATACAATGGGTGTACGTGTAGGATACAGCTTCAATCAGGACTGAAGAATCTTATTGGATGAGAAGCGAACATCTTCAAAGAAAGACAAAGGAGGTCCACTTGCCTTTTGAAAAAGCAACTTTGAGACAATCATGACTTGGATGATTGGGAATCTTCATAGACATGCAGCTATTAAGAGCACACAATATTTGCAGATCAAGCTTTAGTTCCATTGGTACCTTTGTGCCACCTTTATGGATAGCTCACAATATCTTTCTGAATGTTTGGCTCATTTAAAAACCAAGCCAAACCTCTGTATCATAAGATATATTTCAGGAAAAGATGTAAGTAATGTTCTAGTAAAGAGCTCACAGAGAAATAAACCCATTTTATGGGATTTTAGTCAATGATTGTCAAGAAATTAGGATACTTAGGGCACTACAAAATGCTTGAATGTGGTGTTTGCAATCTAAGAATGCATTTCTATTTAAAGTAGCTGCATCTTCTGAAATCTTGTTCTGGATGTTGAAATGGGCAGTGTATAAATTTAATAAATGAATAAAATAATCTTAATGCTAAACTAATCACAAAGACTATAGCTAGTTCTCTGTAATTATGTTTGGATGCAACACTACTTCATAGTGGTGGTGCAGTGGTTAGAATGCAGTATTGCAGGCTAATTCAGTTCACTGCCAGGAATTCAAATCTCATCATCTCAAGGTGGGCTGAAACTTTCATCTTTCAGAGGTAGATAAAATGAGGATCCAGATTGTTGGGTACTCTGTAAACCACTTAGGACTGTGAAGCACTGTGAGGTGATATATAAGTCTAGATACTAGTGCTACTGCCATATTCTTGGTGGTCCTAGTAGAAATATTGTCTATAATATGGATTTAGTGGGAGAGCAAAGCAATTATACCGTGCTAAAATCTTCAAATTCTATCCTGTTTGTTTTATTACTTGGAAAATCAGATTATACAGTCACAGAATGTATGAATGGATGCCATCTGAAAGATTCTTCTAATCCATGGGTATCAAACTGGTGGCCCATGAGCCAGATGTGTCATGTTCAGACCATGCTCATCCCAATTCCTCAAAGGCAAAAAATATCATGATACATCATGTGACATCAAGTGGCACAATCGAGTTTGACACCCATGCTCTCGTCCAACCCCTTACTCAATTCAGGAGGTTCTCCAGCTCAGAGAATTTCCCAACTGTTGTAGAGAGAATCAACCCTCATAATGTCTTGGTAATTCATCCTTCTGTTCAAATGAAATTTCCTTTCTTTGTACTACAATCTGTTCTAAAAAAGGCTATCCAGTTTTAGCCAGATGTAGAGTTAGCAGGTTTAGAAACAGCTGATTCTATCAGGCCCCAAACCCAGAATGACACATGACAGATTTCCCAAATTTGAGTTCATTATTGTTTCACTCCCATAGATTTTTTTTTTTTACCAGACTGAGTACTCTAATCTGTTCCTATATACAACATGGACTATTAGGGAGAATCTGTCTTCACCTTCTTTCTTTCACACATAATATCTGAGCTCAGTTGCCTCTAATGCTTCTGCTTCCTCATTCAATTCACATATTTTTATTTCTTGAAGGTGACAGCAATTTAAGGATTGTAAACTTCTCTTTTGTAACCCAGGGTTGCCTGGATTCTTCCATTATTCTTTACTGTGCTTGATTTCCAGATGCCTTATCACTGCAACATTCTCTCCTGAACCGACCGCAACTTCTCCATTTTCATTTTAAAATATGGTGCCCAGGATTGGAAGCCACCTTGCAAAAGTGATTCAATTGGTGCAAAGGACAAGGAAAATGTTACCTTCCATCATTAGTTAATGGAGTCCAAGTCAACATTAGACATTTAAACTGTTGTATGGAAGCCACATCCTGGTTCTGATAAAATTCCAAATATTTTTGGAGAGGAAATTTCAAAGGCTTGCATTAGTCAAGCTAAATGTAGACCCACCCACCCCAAGCCTAACTTAGATAAGGCTAAATTAAATCTTATTTATTTCAGCGTGTTTGGATTTAACCACGGTTAAACCTGGATCCACTTCAAAGTTCTTCTTTGCATCAAACTTTTGCGTGGACACTGAAAAGTTCCTTCGTTCAACCAGCTCATACTTCAGATGAGCAGCTCCAGTTAAGCAGAGCTAATTGCTTAAATTGAGCTCCTCAAATTTCAGGCACTGAGTTCCTTAAATCTAATATTGACAGATTCCCACTGAACCACACTGTAGACCCAACTGAATATGTTGCTGTGTGGTTTAAGAAGTGAAAAAAAGAAACTTTCTCTGTCCATCCTGTAAATGGAGAAGTGTACATTTGACAATCTTTTCAGGACAGGTCTTTGTTCTCACACAATGCCATTTTTCTTCACATGTGTTTATTCAAGCAGTATTAATTATAGTAGATAAAACTAAATACAATAAAGGAGAGATTTCCACTTGGAAGCATGGCAATTACAGGCATGAATTAGTTTTTAAATATCAAAGTACGAAAATATTTTAGGATGATTGTGCACCCGGCCTCAGAGTTCTTCAAACTTCTTGGAGCTATTTGGATGCCTCTGTTGATGTAACAATGGGAGGATTAGGAAGAAAATGTTTCATTCTAGTTTTATGCTTTTTCTTCCTCTTCTTTAAACCTGCTTCAATTTAATACTGGACAGTGAAAACTGAAAATTAAATGGTTCAAAAGATTACTTCACCCATGTTTCTTATATCATGTTTGTGATTTGGTGGGTGAGATTCACACATCACCCTGATTTGATTTGTTTAGCTTGGCTTAATGTAATGTGTGATTTCAACTCTGGCAGTCAGGAAGTACTATATATGAATAAAATCATTATATCTTACTCAAGTTGCATAGTTTTTTTTTTTTTTTTTTTTAAAGAAGCTTAGATGAGGGAAGTGTACATGCCAAATAATGCATGACGTTACAAAAAAAAGTTCATATTTTTTTCCTTGCATAATGAAATACAACAATTGGCCTAGAGTGTAAGCCTAGAATTTTATTTTATACACACTTTTTGAAAACTAGGAATGTTTGTTTTTATTTTCCTTTCCATTTTGAAATATATTACCCAAATAACTGTGCTGTTCTGAAGTTTGGAAATCTGATGGGAATGATTCTTGAGTTGTCAACATTTCAGAAAATAGATGGAGTGGTATCTGGGCAATATTTTTCTCCATAGATCTGTAAAATTTCTATGGAAATTCTATAATTTAATCTGACAGCATCTTTAAAATGTATGTACAAAGATTTTCTTGTTTGCAACACCCATCTATTAGTTGGCACAGGTATTTCTTGAAACTTTTGATGTTGGAATAAAAGAATTAAGAAATAAATCAAGAAGCAGACCTGCATGCAAAGAGAGGAGTTTGTAATGATCAAATATCTCCAGTAAGATGAATGGATAAGTCATTATATCAACATTTATAGCAGATCCCAAAGTTTATTTTCCAAGAAAGAAAGAAAAAAGAAAGAAAGAAGAAAGGAAAGGAAGGAAGAAGAAAGAAAGAAGAAAGAAAGAAGAAAAGAAAGAAAGAAGAAAGGAAGGAAGAAAGAAAAGAAGAAAGAAAAAGGAAAGGAAGGAAGGAAGGAAGGAAGGAAGGAAGGAAAAAGAAAGAAAGAATGAACTAATTCAGTTTTTCTTAGGCTACAACATGGAAATTAAATGTTAGTGAAAAATGGGATCAGAGAATGTGAAGATTAATGCCATGAACCAGAATCAACTGTATATAGTTTTTATTGTCATGCTATTTACAGCTAAAAGAGGTCACCTAGAAAATAACTCATTGCAAAATAATATACACATCAACTGGGTTGTTTAAAATGTAGGGTGCACAATATCTGAAGTTGCAAATTTAACACCAAATTTACTAGTATTGTAAAAGAGGTTACACAATGATAAATAACTCATTAATCTGAGGCATCTGAAAATCTCCTGAGCCAAAGAGAGAGAGAGAAAGTGAGAGAGACATCATATTGGAAATGTGTAGAAGGGCAATAGAAATGAGACTTTGACTAGGCCATTCTAGACCACCAGAACTTTAAAATAATATTTTAAAGGACTCTTCAATCCAACATTGTCTTTTCTGTCACAAATACCTAGAACCAACCAGCCTTGGCTGGCCAACAAAGCACACCGTGATTGCATCTCCTCAATCATCATCATCTTTTAATGACCCCACAATCCCTTGTGGAGTGGAGTCTGGGCAATTGAATGGAGCTAGCAGTTTGTTTAATGGCCAGATGCCCTTCCTGTTGCCAATGTGGAGTTTTGTTCAACAGATTATATTCTCATTGTGCCTAGAGAGAGAAATATCTGCCTCTACTTAGGATTGAACTCACAGCCTCCTGATTGTGAGGTGAGAGCTCCACTTCTAGGCCACCGCACCATTCCCTTGGGTCTTCTCAATGAACTGTGCAAAATGTAGCTCAGTGCAGAACTTGAGTCTTGAGAACATCTGGGAACCAAAGGTGACAGCTACCAAAGGTAGCTGTTGTTTTGCCTCTGCACATGCCAAAAACTTCCCATTTAATACATAAACAAGTTTTAAGCTGAGCATATGTGGCATGGAATCTAGCAGTTATCTAGAGAGGCGCTTGAAGATATGTAAGAGTCATGGGTTGCAAATTTCCCGCCCTCTTCCTTCTCTAAAAATATCTCCATCTTATCCCAAAACCAATCTTTTGGGGTATAATGTAAGATCAAAATGATGCTACTCCTATGTCTGTTTATTCTCCACAAGTTCAGAACAGATAGACAAAAGATTAACAGAACAGAATATAACACAGTTGGAAAGAACTTAGAGGTCTTCTAGTCCACCCCCCTGTGCAGACAGGAAAGCCTATATCATTTCAGACAAATGGTTGTTCAATCTCTTCTTAAAAGCCTCCAGTATTGCAGCACTCACAACTTAATCTGTCATTCCACTGATTAATTGCTCTCACTGTTAGGAAATTTATCCTTAGTTCTAGGTTGCGTCTCTCCTTGATCAGTTTCCATCCATTGCTTCTTGTCCTGCCTTCAGGGGCTTTGGAACTCTTTGATCTCTTCTTTGGGGCAGTCCCTCAAATATGACATGCTATAATGTCACCCTAGTCCTTCTCTTCATTAAAGTAGACATACCCAGTTGGCATATCCAAGGTTGCTTCCTGTCATGCCCCTGGTGGAGACTGACTCTGAGGGAGAGGAGGAACAGCCAACAGGGAGTGGAAGTGGAGCTCCGGAGGTTGTGGAGGAGGCTGGGGAAGGGCAGAAGCCAGTTGGGCAGTCAGAGGAGGACCCAGACCCATCCCCTCTCCAACCTATGGCACGCAGGGAGGAGAAGATAAGGGAGAGGCGTGGTCTACTGGGGAGGAGAGGGCCTTGATCCTCTTCATGGGCTGCAGTTGTGACAACTGAATAAGAGGACGGACATGCGTACAAGCAAGCGGCTGGAAACAAAGCATGGAAATATCTCTAGTTTATGGTTCCTCTCTGAGTTTGGCATCCTTCCCAGTGTGTGTTCTGTTATCTGTGGATGTCTTCCAGCCCTTATCTTGCCTGGTTTGTGTTGTTTTTTCCCTCCTTCTTGTGACTGCTTGTGTGGGAGTTTTTTTGTTTTTGTTTTTGTCTTCCATCAAGGATATTTGGAGCTTGGAAGCAAAGTGAAGGAATAAAAGGGACTTCACTGGGTTTTTGTGACTGTATTTATTTTGTATCCCCACCCTGGGTCATCACACTTCCTGTGACCAAGTTATGGACAAAATTTGTATGTTGCACCCTTGTCTTTCTGAGATGCTGAAGCAAGAAACAGGCTGGTTCATAGAAGTAACTTTTTCCTGATCATCCCACTCTGAGTGAAAGGTTTTAATTCTCCTTTAAAACCAAGCAAAGCATGTCACAAGCCAGTATTCAACCCTATGATGTGTTTTACACGTGAGCTTGGCTTTTAATTTTATTGATTGCATCGGCAAACAGGCGGGTTTGCGTTTTCTCTAATAAATTGGTTTGTTAATTAAACACATTGAAATACTTTCAGTTTACCAATCAATGCTGGTATTAAATGCATGAGTTTTTGATAGTGGCTTAATTAGCGTGTGTATGAAATTCATCGATTCATGATTAGAGTATATTGCTTTGCATTTGGGGTTGAGCCTTGTTTATCCTGAGCGCAGTCTGCTCTGATTAGTGTTTGCTGGCATTTGGAACAGATGAGGTAAATGCATATACTGCAAGTTCTGTTCCTTGTATGGCATAATACACTCGCCATAATTTGCCCCAGAGAATGCTTGAATTAAGCATGTCGGAATTGCATAAAATAAACATTTACATTGTGCCACAAGTAAATTGCTCTGTTGCATCACTGTTCACGTTTAAAAGGAGAATCGAGTATAACATCATTCTGTCAGAACACCGTGTAATTAGACTGGCTACCATTCATACTGTAATCATTCTTTAGCTCCACGTTCAACATTATGAAGGGATCATAAAAGCTGGATTTGCTGATTTTTGACATAAGGTAGTGTTATCTTTTTAGGAGCTGATGTGCTTTGCATGGAGTTTTGGTGTGGTTTTAGTTGACTCTTCCTTCCTTCCTTCCTTCCTTCCTTCCTTCCTTCCTTCCTTCCTTCCTTCCTTCCTTCCTTCCTTCCTCCCTCCCTCCCTCCCTCCAGCCATCCATTTTTCTTCCTCCCATCTCCTTCCTTCCCCCTATCTCCTTCCTTCCCTCCTTCCCCCTTCTATTTCCTTCCTTCCTTCCTTCCTTCCTTCCTTCCTTCCTTCCTTCCTTCCTTCCTTCCTTCCTTCCTTCCTTCCTTCCTTCCTTCCTTCCTTCCTTCCTTCCTTCCTTCCTTCTGCTACCAACAGGAAAATCTCCTTTTTATCTCCTTTCACTGTTGCTTAGAAACCTCTGTTTGATTTCTATTCCATCCCTTTCTTAAATGTAAGCTAATAGCTCATTCTGTGGTTTGCTTTATTGTGATGCATACCTTTTTAGGTGAATACAAGCTAGCTTGTACCATGAAAGGGTGAAGGGGGAATTACCTTAGAGTGGAGCTCCTAGATCAGAATCTCTTGAAATACAATATTTGTGGTGGTTGGGCTTTCAGTGAAGGCAGGTTTTTTTAGGATCAAATGGGCACTAGGAAAATATTTTTTTAACAATTCACTGAACTAACATAGGTCTAAATTATGCATGATTTGAAGCCTTGTTCATTAGATGCATGGCACTTTGGAGGGATCAGTTACATTTTATTAATGCTGAACATTGTAAATCCATTTCTGGTACAAACGATTCAGGCCTTTTCTAACCTCCTTCACCATGAATTCAAAAGAAGATGGTAAGAAGCTAAACCAGAGAATTATCACATCCACGCAGGGGTGGGATTCAAATTATTTAACAAATGGTTCTGTGGGTATGTCTAAGTTGGTGGGCAAGTCTTGGTGGTCATGTTTTTGGCTGGGCATGGCCAACTCAATATCACTCATATCGAGGCACGCATCTCTCGCCTGGCGTCTCATGACTGTGGGGATGCTTCAACAGTCGTAAGTGTGAAAAATGGTCATAAGTCACTTTATTCAGTGCCATTGTAACTTTGAATGGTCACTCCACACAAACAAAGTACCAGCAAAGGAGGGGAAAAAAACTCCAGAGAAATTCCTGAGACAGGAAGGCCAGTCCTGCCAAGAAGGTAATAAGGGTTAATGGAGAAGCAGTTTCTGTAAGCAACACCAGAATGTTTCCTTCCTGCCTTGCTTACAGGATTAGACCAGTAATTTCTTCTAACAACTGGTTCTCTGAACTGCTCAGAATGTTAACAACCGGTTCTAGCAAATAAGTACAAACTGATAGAATCCCACACCTGCATCCACATGGAAGAAGAAGCTGGTATTTTTCATGAAATGCCATCTTAGAACAGAATAGAATGAATGAGCGAGAAGGGACCTTGGAAGTCTTCTAGTCTAGCCCCCTGCTTGAGCAGGAGATTTCTGCAGGCAAGCTGTTCCATTGGTTAATTGTCCTCACTGTTAGAAAGTTTTTCCTTAATTCTGGGTTGCTTCTTTTTTTTTTATTAGTTTTATGTTCTGCGCATGGGTGCAAGGAGCGGAGACAAGGCAGTGAACAGTGAATTTCAACTCTTTATTAAGCATACTGAACAGAGCAATCATCTCGGGCAGCAGCAGCCCTTTTATAGAGTTGGCTGCTGTCCTATTAGCCAATGAAAAACATGGAAGTGTTAAACCCTTGAACCAATGAGAGTTGGCCCGTTAACAGCCAATCAGACTTCCCAGAAAGGACCAATCCGAAGTCGCTATTATCGGCCAATCAGAAGTGCAGGATTAGAACCCTGCTTTTTACTTAAGGTTGTTAAAACTTTATTAAACACCTTTATTAGTTCATAACACCCCTCCCCCCTAGGTTCCATTTGAGGGGTGCAGTAACGTAATCGCGTAGATATGCAGGTTGTTTCATTTACCTATTAGATTTGTGCTGTCCCACCAGTTCCTGTCTGTAGTCCGGTTCCGGTGGAACGTTTTTTGATTTATCTGGTACAGGCGGTTCCGCATCCCCACAGGATGACTCGACGTTTCTAATTCTGTCATCGTTGTCCTCCGGTTCCTGCGGGCTTGCCTCCGTTGAGGTATTTCTCTGTGGCGAGGCACACCCCCTTCCTGATTCTTCTTCATGGAACGCACCTGGCTGCTGACTTTCTTCGATTTTGTCATCCAGCATCTCGAATTCGGTTCCCTCGACATCCCCTCCCCCCTCAGTTTGAGGGTCACAGGAGTCGTGGGAACTGGGTTGCAACCTAGAGCAAAGCTGATCTATATGGCGTTTCCATATTTTCCCGTCCATTGTTTGTATGCGGTATGATCTGGGCCCAGTGGCTTGGGTTACGGTTGCTTCGACCCACAACGGTTCACCGGAAAGATTTTTAGTGAAGACTAAATCGCCTACCTTGAATTTACGGCACTTTCCGCTAGATCCACAGGGTTTCTCTGGCGCATAGGCCGGGTGGAGATGGTCGAGGTAGGAGTGAAGCCTGCGTCCCATCAACAGTTCAGCTGGCGTTTTGTTGGTTACGCTGTGCGGGGTGATGTGTTGGAGTAGGAGTATTCTGTTCAGTTTGTCGTCAATGTCCCCATGGTCCATCTTGTGGAGAGTTTTTTTAAGAAATTGGACCATGCGCTCGGCCCTTCCATTGGCCGCAGGGTGCTTGGCCCCAGGGAATGGAGAAGGTGTTGAACCACTGGCACCAGGTAAGCGTTCTGTTGTAGGGTGTGATTGAGGGTGGCCCGGTAGTCCCCACAAATTCTTAACGATCCATCCGGTTTGATGGGTGTTACAATTGGGGTTTCCCAATGGGCATGGTCAGTTGGTTCTAAAACACCCTGGGCTATTAATTGATCAAGCTGCTTGTCGATCTTTGGTTTTAGAGCAAAAGGCACCCAACGAGGCTTAAGACGGATGGGGGCTACTTCAGGGTTAAGGTTAAATGATATCGGGGTCCCCTTGTACTTGCCTAGTTTGTTTGCAAAGACGTCTTGGAATTCCTGACGAGGACATCCTCCCAGTCATTGCTTCTGGTTTGGTGAATGCCGGCTACCTCGATCCCGAGTGGAGCGAACCATTGAAGGCCAAATAAACTAGGCCGGTCACAATCGATGACAGTCAGCAGCAGCGACGCAGTACGATTTTTGAATGATACTTGGACTTGGCTGGATCCAACGACCGGAATTCAGTTCCCCTGGTAATCTTTGAGTATAATTCTTTGGGCTCTGAGGTCTTGACGCCGGACGGCAGGGATTAACTGTTTGAGGGTCTTCCAGGAAACCTTTGAGAGGGACGACCCTGAGTCAACTTCCATCACACAAGGTTGGTTCTCAATGGTGACCCTCACTCGGATCTTCTTTGCATCTAACGATGAAGCGTGACTGATGGTAATGGTTTGGTGTGCCTCTTCCCGTCTCGTTGAAGTGGCAAGTGTTTTATTTCTGTAGGAGTGGTTGTTCCATTGGTGGTTCAAGCATTCCCGACTCACAGGATGATTCCCTGTGGTTTGGTGGTAGTTGTTTTCTCTCCGAATTCGGCTGGATCCTCGCTTGCTTCTACAGACCTTCCCAATGTGGCCTCTTTTCCCACAGGAATGGCAGAGCACATCGAGGAATTTGCAATCTGATCGCGGGTGGTTTGCCCCACAACCCGCACATTGGTGCGATAGTTTTCAATTCCGCAGGTTGCGTTGGTCGCGTTCGGACCAGAGCCGATTGACCTCCTCCTCCTCACTTTCTGATGGAGATTCAAGGTCCTCGTGGTGGATCGCTGTTGTGTGCCTCTCTAGGCGAGGTGAGGTATCATTGGCGAGTTGACAGAGCGGTGCGTTGATGCAGCGCATTCGGGCAGCCGACTTCCTGGTTGCTTCTGCTGCAGTAGCGTCTTTGATGACATCGGCAAGATCGATGTCCCCTTTGGCCATGGTCTTGCTCTGCGCCGAGTGGTCATCTAATCCCAGAACTATTTGATCTCTCAGAGCTTCTTCGAGGTCTGCAAACCCACAGAGGCCTCCCAGGTTCCGGAGGTCCGCGATGAAATCTACGACGCTCTCTCCTTTCCGTTGGTCCCTCTGATAAAACTCATGTCTTCGGACAAACATTGGTATGCCAAGTGCATAGTGGGCCTGTAGAAGGGGTGCGAGGACATCCCAGTCCATGGATTTCACCTCAGTCGGTTTCGCTAGTGCCTTGGCCATCTTAAAGATGGCAGGCCTGTAATGGGTCAGGAACACTGCTCGCTTTTCCCCCGTAGTTGCGTCTTCCAAGTTGTTGGTCTCCAGAAACATCTGGAACTGGTCCATGTACGAGTCCCAGTCTTCTTGTGCCGGGTCAAATGGAGCAGGTGGTATGGCACCGCCAGACATGGTTTCCGTTGTCGATGCATCTTCAGCCACGTGCTCTGTTTGGTGCTCTGTAAGTGTTCAATCAGCTCTGATGTCTCCGCATCCCACCTTCATCGCCAGTGTTATGTTCTGCGCATGGGTGCAAGGAGCAGAGATGAGGCAGTGAACAGTGAACTTCAACTCTTTATTAAGCATACTGAACAGAGCAAAACCCTAGGGCAGCAACAGCCCTTTTATAGGGTTGGCTGCTGTCCTATTAGCCAATGAAAAACATGGAAGTGTTAAACCCTTGAACCAATGAGAGTTGGCCAGTTAACAGCCAATCAGACTTCCCAGAAAGGACCAATCCGAAGTCGCTATTATCAGCCAATCAGAAGTGCAGGATTAGAAACCTGCTTTTTACTTAAGGTTGTTAAAACTTTATTAAACACCTTTATTAGTTCATAACAATTAGTTTCCACCCATTGTTTCTTGTCCTGCCCTCCAGTTATTATTATTATTCCAGAGAATAATTTGACCCCCTCTTCTTTGTGGCAGCCCCTCAAATACTTGAATACTGCTATCATGTCACTCCTAATTCTTCGTTTCCTTGATTAGACCAACCCAAACCCTACAACTGTTCTTCATATGTTTTAGTCTCCAGGCCTTTGATCATCTTAGTTGTTCTTCTTTGAACTTTTTCAAAATTGCTGTGCTCTTTCAGGAATTTCTTCATTTGCTTAGAGGTAACTACACAAACTCAGAGAAAATAATCAGGACTAGAAAAAAGTGCAAAGTTTCAGCAGTTTGCAAATTTGAAGGAGAGTAATGAGGTCTCCAACATGATCAATATTATTATGTACGCCATGTCTTGCTCTAGCGAAACTTGAAAAGACCTCGTATTTGAATGTAAAATTGACTTGTTAGTGCCCACAGGGTGGATGGAAATAAATCTACACCTCATCTACTGTGCTGATCATATTTTTACCTACCTGCTTCACAAGCTCAACAGAAAGGAAACCCATTCACAAGCTTTTCACATTCTCTCAGTTGTGCTGCTTGTCAATTCTGAAGCTGACCTGACTGAGGTCATTTTGAGGCTTCAGGGCTGCCACAACTGGTGCTAAGGGATAGGGAAGGGGGGAGTAGAGATAGCTGGGGTTTATAGCCAAAGCAAAATACTTTCTCTTGAGAACCAAGGTCATTGCAGCAGGTGCTTGGAAGGAGGGGACTAAGGTCACCTAGCAACTGGACTGTATCCTGATTGGATAATGTGACCCTATTGTTTTGAGAAAGTGAAAAACTTCTATTTTTAATTAGGTGAAAACCATAGGAACATTTTGAGGTGGTTTTTACCAGCCCATGCCAATATGGCTATTATTTTATTATTCCAATAAAGCTATTATTTGAGGAATCTACCTGCCTCAGAGTTTTGCTTGCTGTGGATATGTTACAGATAACAGATAATCAGAGTTGGAAGAGAACTTGAAGGTCATCTAGTCTGACTCCCCCACCCAAGCAAGAGAGCCTACGGTACTTGGAATTCTGACAATGCTTTTACTTTTCTTATCCTTAAAAATCTACACAACACGATTCCAGAATAACCCTAAGAATCCAACTATCCAAAAGATGTCACAAAGTTAACTCAAAACAGCTCCATTTGTTATATGGTAAAGAAATATTGATTTTAGATATTTTAAAAATGTTGTTGCTTTCAGCAATGAAGCGCAGGAATGGACATCTAGTAGAAAATGAAGATTCATGCACAAGTTAAAATTCAATCCTAGGGAGATGGGAGTGGGGGAGGAGTGGGAAGACACATGACTGAGCATGCAATGCAGATGAGTTGAGGGTAAAGTTCCCATATCTTTCTTTTAGATGCAAGCACTGAAGCAAAGATTTGATGGGATGCAATCAACCAATGGCCTGTAGACAAAGGATTTGTTCCAGAGATGATTATAGCAGACAGGTTGCTCATCTTCCCAGAGTGTCTGGAAATTATAATTCTAAGTGCTAGGCTTTAAAATACAGAAATACCTCCCAGAGTTGCTTACCGTTTAGAATTGCATGAAATCACACAGAACATTGTGGTGTTGGGTATTAATGTGCAAAAAGTATATGCCCATGTAGCTCGTCTTTTTTTTAAAAAAAAAAAAACTGCTTGGAGTTTGGAAACAAACAAACAATGCAGCCTGATTGCCAACTTTGAAATGACTTCTTTCACAAAACAAAATTTCAAGGACAGGTAAGTCATTTGCTCACTTTAATTCAGCCGCTAACTAGCAAAACTAAAGAATTGCAATGGAGGGAAGTACAACAAGCTACAGAATTGTCTAAGTCAGGGGTGTCAAACACAAGGCCCCTGGGCTGGATTCGGCCCGTGATGTGGTTGGATCTGACCTGTGGGGCTGTCCTGGAAAATGTAAGGGGCTGGCCAGCATGCTTCGGCCGGTCTACTCAATGCAAAGAGGAAACATCTGGACAGCATGGCTTTGGCCCAGTCTACTCAATGCACAGAGGAAAAATACCAGTAGTTTGGGGAGTGGCATCCAACTGGCCATACCCATCCAGTTGACCATGCCCCCTTGCCCCCCCAAGATCAACCACAGCCCTGATGTGGCACTCAGTGAAATTTGATACCCCTGGTCTAAGCTAATATTTGAACATTTGGGGTGTAAAAATTAATATGGTAAAGAAAGATGCAATTTATATAAGGCCAACTAAGGAATTGTTTAAAGAAACAGAATGGGGGAAAAAAGATAGCTACAATTTCAACCCAGTCTACAGGAAGAGAAGTTTAATCTTTGCTATCTTTAGCAAAGTGGCAAGGATCCCCCCATCCCCAATAGTGTACGGTGCATGGAAATAGTACAACAACTAGATTTGGCTGCTCTTCAGGACTAGTTTTAAAGGTCTGTATACAATTTAAAATTGATCTTCAAAAATAAATGTGATAATAAATGTCTTTTTGCAGCTTTTTAAAGCTGCCGTATTTTTCCTCAGATTTGCACAGCTGCTTAAACCTGGGAACAAATGCAGCTGACCAATAGTTCAATGTCCATTTGTGGAATCTAATCTAAAGCATTCAATTGCCCTAGTTTATTCTTTTAGAACCTGAAGGAAGAAATCCAAAGCAGAAGAAAGAGAAGAAATACTATGCATGTCATGCTCAGTGGAAGCAATTTCTTCCACTTCTCAGGCACAATTTTTTCTGGAAGAAATTATTTTTCAAATGTCATTTAAAGGAGAAGAAAAATGGATGCAATTCATTTAGTGATCCTTTTGTATGTGTACTTATTTCAAGAGAAATTCATTCCTTCATGCTTTCTATTTTCTTACCCTCTTCAACAATGTGTCTAATTTCCTTATTCCCCAGTAGAACATACCTTCTCAATAGAAGACTTCCCTAGGCATTTTTACATGCTACTCTTATTGTTAAGGAGGTTTCCTCTGTGCATTGAAAAGTCATTGGAGTAATTTTGAGAAATTTGGAAGGGAAAAAAAACAAATGAAAGATTCTTAAATTCCTAGTAACTCTAATAGAAAAGATCTGGCATGAATGATAGGATAGGATAGCATAGGATAGGATAGGATTGGATAGGATAGGATAGGATAGGATAGGATAGGGTAGGATAGGATGGGATGGGATAGGATAGGATAGGATAGGGTAGGATAGGATGGGATGGGATAGGGTAGGATAAAATTAGGAGAGGAGAGGAGAGGAGAGGAGAAGAGAATAGACAATAGGATAGGATAGGATAGGATAGGGTAGGATAGGATGGGATGGGATAGGGTAGGATAAAATTAGGAGAGGAGAGGAGAGGAGAGGAGAAGAGAATAGACAATAGGATAGGATAGGATAGGATAGGATAGGGTAGGATAGGATAGGATAGGATAGGATAGGGTAGGATAGGATGGGATGGGATAGGGTAGGATAGGATAGGGTAGGATAGGATGGGATGGGATAGGGTAGGATAAAATTAGGAGAGGAGAGGAGAGGAGAGGAGAAGAGAATAGACAATAGGATAGGATAGGATAGGATAGGATAGGATAGGGTAGGATAGGATGGGATGGGATAGGGTAGGATAAAATTAGGAGAGGAGAGGAGAGGAGAGGAGAAGAGAATAGACAATAGGATAGGATAGGATAGGATAGGATAGGATAGGGTAGGATAGGATGGGATGGGATAGGGTAGGATAAAATTAGGAGAGGAGAGGAGAGGAGAGGAGAAGAGAATAGACAATAGGATAGGATAGGATAGGATAGGATAGGGTAGGATAGGATAGGATAGGATAGGGTAGGGTAGGATGGGATGGGATAGGGTAGGATAAAATTAGGAGAGGAGAGGAGAGGAGAGGAGAAGAGAATAGACAATAGGATAGGATAGGATAGGATAGGATAGGATAGGATAGGATAGGATAGGATAGGGTAGGATAGGATGGGATGGGATAGGGTAGGATAAAATTAGGAGAGGAGAGGAGAGGAGAAGAGAATAGACAATAGGATAGGATAGGATAGGATAGGATAGGATAGGATAGGATAGGGTAGGATAGGATGGGATGGGATAGGGTAGGATAAAATTAGGAGAGGAGAGGAGAGGAGAGGAGAAGAGAATAGACAATAGGATATGATAGGATAGGATAGGATAGGGTAGGATAGGATGGGATGGGATGGGATGGGATGGGATGGGATAGGGTAGGATAAAATTAGGAGAGGAGAGGAGAGGAGAGGAGAAGAGAATAGACAATAGGATAGGATAGGATAGGATAGGATAGGATAGGATAGGATAGGATAGATAGGATAGAATAGCTTTATTGGCCAAGTGTGATTGGACACACAAGGAATGATCATAAGATGGAAAATAGCTCGGGTTTTATTTCATTAAAAAAATACCTAATTCCCATTTTTGAATGTCCAGTTATCATGTATTGCAGTTACTATAGTAATGCATTTGATGAAATTTTATTGCATTTCATGTCCTTTTAAAAATATTAATAAAAGATAGGCATGCATATTTTATTTTAAGAGCTGCTCTAATGCCATAATGGTTAGAATATCATATTGCAGGCTAACTGTGTCCACTGTCAGGAGCTCGATCCTAACAGATTCAATAGGCTGACTCTATAAATCGCTTAGAAAGGGCTGCAAAGCACCTTGAAGTGGTGTAAAAGTCTAAGCGCTATCCATATTGTGATCTGGCCTAAAAGCCACCATGAACATCTGTCAATGTTCATTCTGAAGAGTTAGAAACAATGGTGATAATTCTACCAGTTCGGCCTTGTTCTGGTGTACTGGTAGCGCCGAAGATCAGTGGAGATGGAACCGGTTCTCTCTGAGGAGCTGCTGTTGGGCCCACCCACCTGCCTGGGCTCCCATACTGACCATTATTCTCTGCTTTTGAAGTGCAGCTGTTTTGCGCGACATGGCAGTTCGCCGCGCATGAGCCATTGAACCTACAGGGAGAGTGCAGGATTGCAGTAGGTGAGTAGGAAAGCCTCTGAGTGTACACAAAGTGAGTGCATGTGCATGCAAAGTGTGTATGTGCAAAGCACACCCACAAAGTGACACTCACTGAACTAGTGGTAAACTACTTTGAAACCTACCATTGCTTAGAAAGATCTTAGGGCAGAGCTACCCTATTGGGAAAAGCAGCAAAATCCTTGACATTCCTTGGCATTATGCACCAGTCTAGAAAATCTACCTCACAAAGCTGGGAATGTTGGACTTGGTTTTGAAGGGAGGATAGCTTTTCTTGTCACAAAAGAGCCAAGCCTGACTTTGCCATAGAAAAGAGTGCTCAGCTAGGGCTACAAATAGCATAATTAGTAACTGAATAGTCATCAAGGACGTTGGCTTAGCAATAAATCATGGCAGAATGTAATTATTATTTGCAAACAAAAGCTTTACAGTTGTCTCTGTATGTGTTGGGAAGAAATCCTCTGTGCAGAAAAGAACCTGACTCTAATAAGGTTAAAAAATGGTTTATTGCTAGTTTATTTGTTTGGCCTTGAAACTGTGTGATGATGACAAATTTATTCCAAAAAGCAGCAGATGGAATTCATCAAGATGAATCTTTCAGAGCATTTGAAAAAGGAAAGACAAAACGCTTTCCAGTTCCCTAGGTCTAATTGTATCTCTCTTGAAATAAGGTTGTGTGTTATATATTTGGGCATGTTCTCCACAGTCCTACAACTTGTATCTTGAATAATATGCAAAAGACATACAGATATAGATGGGACCAGCTTCTAAATTTCCCTGGAGCTTTGAAATACTTTTTTCTCCCTCTTCTAGTTTGTTCCACTTGGTAGCTCATGTCTATTTTCGTTTTTCTTGAATTTTTTTTTTAATGCAATTTATGATCTTCCTCTGTAGAATCATGTGGTTGTAAAATTGGGCCAAAAAACTAGTTAATTCCCTTCCTCTTCATGGAACTGAGAATTAATTCTGAACTTTTTCAATGAATAGCATGTGGGTAAAAACTCAACTGATCTGAAATGGAAAGGAGAAACCAAATCTTAGAAACCTAGAATACTGCATCCAGTTTTGGTCACCACACTATAAAAAAGATGTTGAGATTCTAGAAAAAGTACAGAGAAGAGCAACCAAGATGATAAGGGGACTGGAGGCTAAAGCATATAAAGAACAGTTACAGGAACTAGGCATGGCTAGTCTAGCGAAGAGAAGGACCAGGGGAGACATATTCCAATATTTGAGGGGCTGCCATAGAGAGGAGGAGGCGGTCAAGCTATTTTCCAAAGCACCTGAAGGGCAGACAAGGAATAATGGATGGAAACTGAACAAGGAGAGATTCAACCTGGAAATAAGGAGAAATTTTCTGACAGTGAGAACAATCAACCAATGGAATAGAAGTTGCCTTTGAAAGTTATGGGAGCTTCATCACTGGAGGCTTTCAAGAAGAGATTGGACTGCCATTTGTCAGAAATGCCGTAGGGTCTCCTGCTTGGGTGGGGGTGGGGGTTGGACTAGATGACTGACAAGGTCTCATCCAACTCTGTTAATACAATCTAATCTTTATTTATTTTGAGAAGTATTAAGAATGTCCCACAAAATGACAGGGATATAAAAGTTTTGTTTAAGGAAAAAACATATATAACTGTAATCTATTAACTGTATGGTTTTATTATGATACTATCATTCACATATATGGAAGTGTATGTATGGGTGTGTTGTTTGTCTATGTGGGCACATGAGTGCAAGCAATACCAATATCACTAAACTAAACCAAAAAACACTGAATATGATACTGCCTTTCTCAAGAATGGAGCTACTCATTGTTTCCCGGGCATTTGCAAGTAGCCCTTGACTTACAAACATTCATTTAGTGATCATTTGAAGTTACGACGACATTGAAACAAGTGATTTATGACCAATTTTCACACGAACATTGTAGTAGCCCCGTGGCCATCAAAATGTGGACACTTGGTAACTGGCATGTTGTTGTGGCCTGTTGGCTGCTGGCCTCTCCAGTAGCCAAATCAGAGGAGGAGAAGGAGGCATGGGAGATAGGGTCAGCATCAAGGCAACCTGAGAGCTCTGAGCGGGGAAGAGGGAATGGAGCTAGCAGAGAGAGAGAGAGAGAGAGAGAGAGTCGGAGCCTGAGCCATCCGTCAGCCCTCAGAGGGAGAGTCAGGTCTGGAGGTGGCCGATGAGGAGGAAGAGGAACAGCTGGGTCCAGTGCCTGATGCTCGGATGTGCAGAAGGCAGAGGAGAGGAGAGCAGTGGAAATCTATGAGCTGGTCCTTGGGATGGAAAAGCCACCACTGCTAGCATTTTATCCCTGCGGATAAAATGCAGGAGGCAGAGATGAATAGATGTGGCAGGCAACTATTCATCTTCTGCATGGATGGACTTGTTAGCCTGCAATGAGAGAGGAACTTTTTGCCAGGGCTGCTGGCACTCCTAATAAAAGAATATTTGAGTTAATTTCAGAGGGTTTGTCATGTTTGGGGAGCTGGGTCAGAACACATGTATTTATAACATTTGCACTATTACCGGGATCATATTTTGTGAACTTCTGAGAACTAAAGTCAAACAGAGAAGCCAGATTTAATGAATAACCACATTGCTAACTAAGCAACTGCAGCAATTCTGGCAACAACTGCAGCAAGAAAGGTTGTAAAATGGTGCAAAATTCACTTAACACCTGGCTTGCTTAGCAATGAAAACTTTGGGCTCGATTATGTCCATAAGTTAAGGACTACCCAGTGTTAGGGATACACCCTAGCAGAATCTGCACGGCAGTGAGGCAGGCAGGCAAATATGTGAGATAAACATTTTTTTGTAGCTTACACTCAGTAAAACAGATACACTGTGCTAGTTAAATAGTTTATTCCAGTAAGAGTTTTAGCATAGTCAAAACAGTCCATATATCATTCACTAGTTCAGTCCGTCCGGGGATTATTCAGTTGCAAAGTCCTGTGTGGAAAAAGAGGTCAGTAAACTTACAAATATCAGTCCAGTAATATATCTCTTTGCAGTAGAGATATGAAGAAGTCAAACCTCCTTTCTTCCTTCAGCAGCAGGGAACACGCAGTTATCAAACAATCAATCCATCATAGTCAACAAGCAATTCAGCAATACACTCAAGTTCTCTTGCTCCCTCTTATGGCAGTTTTACAGCCGCACCCAAAATTACATGCTTTGCTGTTTAAAGTGACACACACATAAACTTACTATCATAGTTAACCTTGTTATTCTTAACACCCATATTTAAGCAAGTTTTCACATTCATTTAAAAAGCTGAACCCACAAAAAGAATCGAAGTTTCATGTTTAAGCTCTGCTTTCCAGAATCAATAAGCACATTCATGAAAACTCTGCTTATGTTGCCTTTTTTTAAAAAACGGACATCTTTTAACAAGTGTTAAATAATCTAGTAAAAATTATAAAGATTATAAAATTAAAGAATCTGAGTTCAGAACAAAACAGCAACAACAACAACAAAAAAAAGGCATGCTATGTTTTTCCTGCTCTTTCCAAGAAACCTTCAGGACTACACAGGGCAGCTTCAAATAAATGCTAAATAAAAATCTGGATCCAGTTTTCTTTTATTTCTGTGTCCTTCCTCACCCGGGCTTTGAAATTGCTTTGAAATCTGTCCCTCTGCAGCATTGCCCTGAAAAGATGCCAAGGAACAGCGAAGATTTGAAATACTTTCTAGGGGAAATAAAAATTTGTCAGGTCTTCAAACATCATTGGCATGTCATAAAAAGACTCTTGTCTGGAAAAGAAAAAAGAGAAGCAGATTTTTTTTAATAGGTTCATTTTCCTCTCCTTTATTTTTTCCGTAGCCAAAAAAAAAAGTTGCTTGTTTTCTTTATGAATTCCCGTCTAACTTTGGTGGAGTGTAACCCTTTTTGCATTTTATCTTTATTTTTATGTCACAGTGATGAAGGCTGGAGAATATTTAAAAAGGAAATCAACTGCTGAGTACATCATCATAATCTGACAGAGGCAACAGGGAAAAAAAGAGGAGGGGGATTGAGTTTATGATTTATTAAT